>PVJA010016583.1:0-43200 GCA_004027025.1 Myocastor coypus
CGGACGCGTGGGCTGTGCTACTGGCTGGGACTCGGTGGGACTGGAACAGGAAGTTAGTCGTAGGAGCGCAGAGGCGGGGCAGAGGGGCGCAGGCAGCTTACCCGCGGCGGACGCGCGAGCTGTGCTACCGGCTGGGACTCGGTGGGACTGAAGATCATAACTCCTAAAGAATTCAGATAACGCCAAGAGAAATTCCAGGCTGTCTCCAGAATCAAAGGTCTTGGACTTATTTTAATCCAGGATTACGTGGTACTTTCACTGCAAAAGTAAATTCTGGCCTTGGTTCCACCATGAATGTAACTAAGCTTCAGGCGATCATTAACCTCTTTAGACCTCATTTTCCTCACTGTACATCAAACTGAGTGTAGCCATAAGTTCCTTTTAAATAAAATGCTAGGATTCTAAATTTCTGAGAATAATAAGAGCCACTTAACAGAGCACAGATAAACACTATTCCCTTTCCTTCCCTCTCATTCTTGAACCCTAGACTTAATCAGTTCATTTTTTCTTCTTCTATGTGGCCACTACTATTGTTTTTACCTTTATCAAAAGAGATAGGAAATTCTCTGGATGATGGGATAATTTTAGAAATGACCCTTTCTGAGCACTGCAATATTTGCAACACCAAGAATCTGGTACTCTCTTTTCCCTCTTTTATTGTATATTTATGCTGAACTTTAAAGGGAACAGATAAATATTCATAAGATTCTAGCTTTTTGAATTCTGTTCCCTTAGCTTCTGGTCTTTCTGTATGGACTTCTACACACATGAGATTTTTATCCTAAGTGCCCTAGAAAACAATCTAAGACAAAGACTCACATGCAGGTGGCTTTTAGGTATGTGATGCCAGGAAGTAGGAGTCAGGGATCTGAACCTCTGGTGAAAAACCTGGAGAAGGATGGTTTGATCTGGCCCTGCTAAGGGAGGTTAGTGTTCAGTCACACAGGTAATTTTTAGAAGTTTATGAAATATATTTCATAACTACCTACCCAGGGGACACAAGAAGAAAGAATTCATCATCACCTATTCCAACATCAATCTAGTGTGTTAATTCCCTGACACTTCCAGTTTGCACATGTCTGGGTGACAGCCAAAGGGGCCACATGGTATGCCTATGAAGCCATGTCAGAAAAGTCCACAGCAAGGAGCTAGACACATAGGCCACAGGAATGAGACAAGGCACTTTCAGAACACACAACCCCATGCTAGTCGAAGTATTACCTGAAGTAAGAGATGTAACTGCCATCGCTTTAGAGCACAGTATCTTAAGGGTAGCAGTACTGACAATTTCACCTGGATAATCAGTTGTCAGTTGTCCTGTGTATCACAGGGTTTAGTAACATTCTTCGCCTCTACCCACTAGATATCAGTAACTCTCATTCTTGCCCTGTGACAATCAAAATGTCTCCAGATACCATTGTCAATGTTCCCAGAGGTAAGAGAGAGCAACAAAATTACCCCTTGATAGTAACCATAGCTATGGAAGTATTATGCATTCTGCCTTTGTCACTCATCCTATACCTTAACTTCTCTCTACTTAGCTTCATATCAAAAGCTACCATCAAGTAGACTACCATCAGGAATATTTATGCTTATGCCTACGACATAATTTTAAGCTTTACCATGATTTGTTTGTATATAGCTAGATGATAATTTCTAAATAATATGGATTTTTAAAATATTTTATTTATTTATTTGGTACAGGGTCTTGCTATACAGCTCAGAGTCATGGTTACCCTACTGTCACCCTCCCACACACACATCACCCTGCACTGGGATTACAGGCATGCACCACCACTCCCAGTTTAGGAATGTTGAGATTTTAAATATATTCTACTTGATTTGAAATAGCTACAGACTATATATAGAATAAAAACATTAAAATTACATTTTTAGGGCTTACTTGCTTAAATTATAGGGAGTTAAACAAATTTTATCAATGGAGATCTTAGATTTAAGGATTTTTAACATTTTTTGAAACAAGGATCCCTTTGGAAATAAGAAACAGCTTTCCTTAATTTATGCATAAACAATATACATAAGATTTCACAACCCACCCCAAGGCTCACCTATACCTGTCTGAAGAACATCTAGGAGCCTATGTTAACTACAAACATTTGGATTGCCTCCTGTTTCTAGTTTTTATGAATAAGTGCTAGAAAAGAGTATCCTACATCTTTGGCCTCTAAACACATTTGTTTCAAGTACATATATAACATGTAATTAATACATATTGGGATATATGTAGAAGAATGGTTGTATTTAATTTACATTCTCATCACCTACATAAGAACTCCAATTGCCTCATATTCTTCCTCAACATTTGATAATATTGTCTTTTTCATTTTAGCCATTCTAAAATGTATGAGTTGTTATATGTCAGTATGGTTTCAAGTTTTACACTCCTAATAACTAATAAGATTGAACAACTTTGAACACATTATTTGGACACCAGAGTATTATCTTTGGTTAAAGAGCCTTTTTAACATTATTTTGCTCATTTTCCTCCTGGGAAGTTTTCTTGTTTATAAAGGTTCTTGATATATTTTTTAATGAATCATTGAGACATGCATTATAAACATTGTCCTCCATTCAAGAATTTGCCTTTTCATATTTTTGTAGGATCTTTTAAATCAACAGAAATGCTTAATTTTTCTTTCACATGAATGTTTTTGTGCACACTTAGAAAAGAACTGACCATGCCAAGTGTGGTGGCACACATCTGTAATCCCAATACTGGAGAGGCCGAGGCAGGAAGACTGCTGTGAGCTCAAGGCCAGCTTGGGCCACATAAATGAACTGAAGGCCAGCCTGCACTACATAGCAAGACCTTGTCTCAAAAAAAAGCACAAAGATAAAAAACAAAAACCAAAAACCAAAATACTACTGGCCAATTCAAATCATGAATACATTCTATGCTCTCTTTCAGAAGCTCTGTATTATAACTTATCACATTAGTAACAGAAATCCACCTAGAACTGATTTTTGTGAATGGTGTGAAGCAGAATATTAGTATTTTTCCATAAGCACACTGATTTAAAAAATCTCCTTTTTTTTTTTGTTTTTTGTTTTTTTGTCTTTTTGAGACAGGGTCTCACTGTGCAGCTCAGGCTGGCCTTTAGCTCACTTTTGTAGCCCAGGCTGGTCTCAAACTCCCACTGATCCTCCTGCCTCAGCCTCCCAAGTGCTGGGATTATAGGAGTGTGCCACCACGCCTGGCTAAGATCTCCTTTCCTTATGTTCTACAGTCATCTTTGTTGTCCTCCACCAAACATGTGCGTCCTCTAAAATTCATGAGCAAAAGCCCTAATCCCCAGGGTAATGGTATTTAGAAATAGGCTTTGGGGAAGTAATGATGGTTAGATAAAGTCATGAAGGTGGGACTCTACTGACTGTATTAGTGAACTTAGAATATGAGACAAGAGGTAGCTCATGCTCTATCAACCACACATGGATAGTGCAAGAAAGAAGTTACCTTTGGCCCAAAGGGAGAATACCCTCACAGAAAAGTGAGGGGCTCTTTTAAAAAAGATGGTGCAACACTTTACTTTTTAAGTGAATGTGGCTAAATACATTGAATTTTGAACTTTTGTCCAAGTCAACTTTGTATTCCTAGAAAAAAAAATCCAAATTAGGTATGATTTATTATCTTTTAGTACATATCACTGACTGGTTTGTTCAAGATTTTTGCAACAATGTTCATGATGAACAATGACATTAAACAATTTAACAAACTCAACTACATTATCATTTCCCTTAACTTGTTTCCCTTGGCATGTAATGTAATCAAACTCATCCCTAGGTCATAAAATGTGTGAAAGTGTTTCTTCGTTTTTAATTCTCTAGCAGAGTTTCTCTAAGTTTGGTTTTATGATTTTCTTTGAAATGTAGAATTTACCATTGAAGCCATTTAAGTCTAAAGTATTCTTTGCAAAACTGAATTTAATTCACTTGATTTTTTTTTAAAAATGTATTTGGTCCAGGGTCTCACTATGCAACTCCAACTCATAGTGAGTTTACAGGAGTGGGATTACAGGCATGTGCCACCACACTTGGTCTCAGTGGCCAATTCAGCATGCCGAGGGGCAGTACTGGTGTCGCATAAATGCCAAGGATAGAACCCTGGTGCCTGTGCTTGCCTAAGCAGGTGCTTAGTCTGCTGAGCTATCTCACTGGTCCATCATTTTATCTCTATAGTGGATATAGGACCATTGAGGTTTTCTACTTCTTCTTGACTGATTTAGTAAACTAGATTAAATGCAAAGTGATTTCTCTTATGCAGAAAATTTAGATATTAATTCTTGTGATCACCACTTATGTGTAACATCAAGGAGATTAAGCTTAATAACATACAGATAACATAGTCTTTTTATTTATTCAAATTGAATGTTTCTAGTACTTTTCATTTTTAAAAATACCTATTATTTCAAAAATCATTAGAAATTGTCCAAGTGGCATAAGTCTTCAATCAGACTTTTGGCGGCTATAAAAGCATATGTAAGGAAGTTTGCTTTAAATTTGTTCAATTAACAAGTACAGATAAAAGCATATCAAAATATGTCTTTTCAAAAAATTATATCAGGTAAGCAATGAACTATGTAAGTTACAAAATCAAGATTTTATAAATGTAGGAAATCACAACTTGGCCTAAGCTAATCACATCACTTTGCAGATAAACTAAGGATCGGAGAGGCTAAGTGACTTATCTAAGAATATATTGGCAATAAATGGCAGAGCTGGCATTAACAACACAGGTCTCCTGGTTACTGCTCTGGAAGTCTTTCTACCATATCATGCTATCATTCAAATTATACATTCCTTCTACAATCAACAATGATCAGACGCATTAAAGTTTGTCCTGCATTTTCTCAAAAAGCTTTATATAGAAAAAAAAACAGGACTTATTTCATGACAGCTATTATTTTTAGGTTTAATTTTGGGTCTTTTATCACATTTAATTTCAAATAATTATCTTCTGGCCTATGTCATGTTTTTTAGGATACATATGTTCTGATGACCTACCTAGAAACTCAACCTGTGTATTCCTTTCACACACTCCAAATGCAGGTGAGATTATATTAGACATCCCAAAGTCACAGTGGAATGATACTTTGATTATATGCCAACTATACTGTAAGTTATTGGTAGCCAGGGATGGTGATACTTTTTTTTTTTTTTGCGGGATCAAGGATTGAACTCAGGCCCTTGTACTTGCCAGGCAAGCACTTATTGTACTGAGCTATTTCTCTGGCCCAGTGATACATATGTTTATATTGCTAGGGTAATATAAGGAACAATTAGTAAGTACTTATTGGACAGAAAAACTAACATAGTACTTTAGATAAACCAGTGGTTATGAAAATGGAAACATAATATGTAAATTCAAATATCACCTCTGCCATTTATTACCTGTATGATCTTAGGCAAGCTGCTTTATGCTCTGTCTCAGTTTCCTTATCTGCAAGACAGGGTTAATAACAGTATCCTCATAAAGTTGCTATGAAAATTAAATGTCTAATAACACAATGCTTGGTCCATAATGATAGTTCAAAACTTACTAAGTATGATGAGACTATACCATGTCATTAACTATTCCTATGTTTGTCATCCAAATTCCTCCTGTCCCTATTCTAAGTGAAAACTAGGAAAACTGAGAGTCCAGTGAACTTCTTTTTCTTTTTATGAGAAATATATCTAGCATATAAATAGCAAGTAATCCAAATCTCATTAGTAATGGGATTACTAAGTATTTTTATTTAATAATCATATTTTAAGAGTTGGACAAGTAAACACCAAAGCAATTTTTATTAAATTCTGCTTTCTCAATGGCTATTTGGACTATATCATTCATATGCAAGCCCCAAGAATATTGAATAACAGATAAAACAAATAATGACCATAATGCAAACCACATTCTGATTCATACTTTCCTGCAAGTAACAGCTCCATGTATGAATTATAAGAGCCAAAAAGTAACATGCTTATTAACTGGGGGTTACTCAGCTCATACATACAGCTTAGCAGATCATGTGGGTGTTTCCATATTCTCAGTTAAACTAATGGTTCCTTGGATCCCAGTTCTTATAACCCGTGAGGAATTTTAAGATCTGCCTGAAAAATATATCATATTTCCATGACTATGCTGGAACATAAACTGGGAAAGCTCACTGAATGCTAACCATCCTGGGGGACAGGAAATGGTTGCTGTTTTCAAAGGAAAGCAAGACATTTCTACACAGAGAAAATCAAGCTAATCTTAGGAGAATGGACTCATCTCATTCACACAGACCTGTGCATGCTGTGTGGAAGAAGCCAACTTTTACCCCACCCTTTGGAAATATAGTTGGTAATATGAATAAGGGCACTTTATCATCTGAAGTAAAAGGTATTTCATTCAAAGCTGCTACATAAGTGCATTGAAAGAAATATGTTCCTTTTTTTCACATTTTATTTCATTTTGAAGTATTCAGGGATTTACAGGGATTCTGGACTCAGAATAGCCAAGTTGTAAGCCTCTGGGAAAACCTGTCAAAAGACTCCAATCTACAGTGTAGTTTCCCACATACACAGTATTGTGGCAGCTATGAAGTTTTCACTACAAAAATTTGGTTTATCTTTCATCAATAGATATTTTTTAAAAAATTCTTCAGAGTAAGCTGATGCATGCTAGTAATTCAGCACTCAGGAGGATGGCCAGAAGTACAAGGTCAGTGTGGGTTACAAAGCAAGAGTCTATGTAAAAAAAATCCAAATAAATAGATAAACAGATAAATAAAATTCTTGAGAGTAAAAAGTTGTCATAGAGCAAGCCTAAGACTTGAAGAAAAATCTCTTGCTTTAGACACCAACTGTCACAGTCTAACTCCTGATCCCTTTGACCAGAGGTTAACAAGGTATAGAGACCCAACCCGCCCAAACCCTGCAGAAGCCTGATGTCCAGTCAGTAAAGCCAAGTGCTGCCATACCTGTAGAACAACAAAGACCATTAAAAGGCCTTCGTAAAACTTTTTCTTCAAAAACATACTTTCGGCTTTATTTGTTATCAAATCTGGGAGGAGCAAGGCAGGGACACATATTTTCCTGAAGACTTGCTACAACACAGTCTCAGCATTCATGCCCAAGCTTTTTCTGGGTACAATCCTTTTTAAATGAGGTCCCAAAGGGGCTGAGATTATATCAAAATCTCTAATATGAGAAATACAACAAAATGATAATTAACCTCAGCAAATGGCTTCAGGAGGCTACTATGAGTTTGTTTGTTTGGTTTGGTTTTTTTCTTTTTTTTTTTGCTACTTCAGATTATGCTCCTGATGTGATTTTTTTAATTAGCAAAGAAAGAGATTTTCATATTTATTCAAACTAAGAGCATGAAGGCATGTTTACATAAAAATATGAGTTGGTCAATGCTTTCTATTATTTTCTAATATTTTTACATCAAATTTTTAAGCGGCAGCTCTACAGCCTCATTCTTACTTTCAAGTCTGCATAGAAGTCTGTGATTATTATTTAAGGATCATGGCAATTCCCTTCACTGCATGGGGAAAAAAAAGAAAAGCAAGATCATGGCTATTATCCTGTGTTTATAACAAGTCTATTACCATAGTAACCCCTGTGATGTCACAAACATACACCAAGGGCCAGGGGCTGTTTCTGAGGGGCCAAGGACAGCTCAGCCTTGGAAGATGGACACAAACATGTGTGGCCATATCAAGATCAATGCTGTGATGATCATCAAACACAAGAAGCTCTCCTTTTCAAGGGAAGAGGGGGAACAGAGCCAGAAGAACAGTACCCTGGGCCCAGAAGTAAGCTACACCCACACTTCTGTACACAGCTGTGCAAAAGGAATGGAAATCCAAGCAAATGCAGTATCAGTGTGTTCCCAATCACAAGTATTCCACTGGGCCCACTAGCTGCCAAAACATGGACTGGATATAGTGATGAGTCTGCCTGAGCACATGAAACCCTCCTGGAAACCAGCATCTGGCCAGATAGAACCCTCTGGTACCCCGGAAGAGAAGCAATTGCCTCATGTTGGCAATCACTTGAAAAACTACCTAGGATATTACCCTTACTAGCCATCAGTCTCACAGTTATAGCAGCCTTCCCAAAAGATATAGACTTTCAAGGCCCGGCAGAATGGCTCAGTGGTCTAAAGCGCCTGCTTGGGAAAGCTTGGGTGGCTTCAGGGACCCGCAGTTTGATCCCAGGCACCACATGCTGCGCCAGCCCTGCCCTCAGGGCGGGCTGAGCCGGCCATAAAAATGAGTGAATAAACAAGCAAAGGTTGTGAAACAATAAGTAAGTAAATAAATAAATAAATAATTATTAAAAATATATAGAGAGAGACTTTCAAAATAGACTTTTGCAGGAAGAAACTATATATACTGTCAACAGGATATTTAGAAGTAGTACATGGAAAAGCATTATTATTCTGATATGGTCTGTAAAAATTTTGTTGAACAGGCTAAAAAGACAACTTGGAGAGCCAGCCAGATAGTTCAGCAGATTAAAGCACCTGCTTAGGCAGATGCAGGGACTTGGGTTTGATCCCTGGTGTGCCATGCCAGCCCTACTCCTGGACACGCTGAAACCCCAACTGAGACTACATGCACCTATAATCCTAGAACTTGGGAGGCTGAAAACAGGAGGATCACTACAAGTCCGATCTGTGTAGTGAGACCCTGTAGACTCTTTACTGAATACATTTAAAAAAAAAAAAAAAAAGAAAAGAAAAGAAAAATGTGGTCAAGGTCAAATAGGTGTGACTAATCCAGACAAAATACTAACATTTTCTCATTGAGCCATTTGTCTTACATTTGTGTGTTTTTGTTTGTTTGTTTGTTTGTTTGTTTGTTTGTTGTTTTTGGCAGGACCAGGGTTCAAACTCATAACCATGCACTTACCAGGCAGGCATTTGTGCCATGGAGCTATCTCCCCAGCCCCGGTCTTACATGTGCGCAATACAATCTGAGTCATTTATTCAATAAATATTAGTGTGTCAGAGTTCATAACATATCCTGAAAACCAGTTTAAAAAAAAACAAAACACTATTTTCCTACTGTTTCTGTTGTTCCCTCTTTATAATACTACACAGAATACCTTGCCAAATCCACAGCCTGACAAACTCAATTCATCCTCCTGTTAGCATGAGATTTGGCTTATTTTACCCCAGCACAAGCATTAGAAAACTAGGGTCCCAAGGCAAAACCCTCCCAACTGCCTTTTTGTCAATAATATTATACAGGAAACAGCTATACTATTTATTCATAGATAATCTGACTGCCTTCCTACTTCAATAGTAGAGTTCTACAACTGGGATAAAGCAAGCTCCTAGAAGCAGAGAAGCTTCCTATATCTTCATGTTGTCATCTAGAACCCTCCAGATGACAGGGGTTGGCCAGAATATGGACAGAATGAAGGTCTGAGCAGATACAGAAAATTAAATACATCCTTCTCTACTTTTTGTTTTCCACAGATGAGTGCCTTGGAGTTCCATGGAAGACAGCATAAAACCACTGGTGTTTAGTTACTCTGGCTTCTAATTCCTCAGTGTTCCTATGTCTAAGACTTCCAAGACTCAATTTTTGGCCTCTGTCCCTTCGCATATTTATTTCCTGATCTGATGTGGAATTAGAGTTAAATAAGAGCTGTGTGCTTGAATTCCACGTGGCTGGCTCAGCAGGAAACTCAGGGCAGGTTTTTTTTGGCAAAGCAAACTCATGTTAGCCTCAACTATGTTAATTTCTAAAGCTGTTTGCTTTGCTCAAATAAAGCTTAAAGAAAAATTTGCGTTCAGATGCACTTTTTTATGCTTAAACTATGTGTATGATGACTGTAGGACAAAATAAGGATTGAAAAAAAAAAAAGGTATGGTGTTTGTTAAATGACTTGTGTGTGCCAGGCACTGTGCTAGGTAGTTTTCATACATTTCTCATCTCCACAACTACTCCATAAGAAGCACCGTGACTGCCATTTTACAAATGGGGAGTAAAAGGAGAGAGGATGTAACTTATCTATGTTCACAGAGTTACTCGATCTGAACCCACTCTTGTAAGTCTGAAGCCCACTTTCTTCTCACTTAGCCATATATCTCATTGATACCCTCATCATTATTACTCTTCACCTAAGCCATGGAACATACACTCAAACATAAACTCAACATTTACAAAGTAAATCACTTTCCACCCTCAGTTGCCTATCTGAATAAAATGTCTTTGGTGCTTTGGATATAAATTCATATCCTCACAAAGCAATCATGAAAGGAAAATAGGGACATCAATAAGGAAAACTTTATATAACTACCAAGTCTATTAGTAATCGGCAGACAAACACAACTATAAATTACTTTAATAGGTAAAGGGAGGGTTTGGGAGATAGCTGAGTAGAATAAGTGCTTGTCTGGCAAGCACAAGGGCTTGAGTTCAAAACCTGGCTCCACTAAATAAATAAATAAATAAATAAATAAATAAATAAATAAATAAAACAATAGGTAAGTGGATCTTGATGAACTATCTAAGAATTTCAATTTACTGCTAAACCATAGAAAACCAAGCTAAGAATGTGACCACACACACGAAGAGAAATGTGAGCAATGCTTGGAATACAATGTAAATGCATCTATAATATAAGCCTGGAAGCTTCACCTACAATTTCTTTATGGTTCATGGAAATGTAACCAAATACCTATCTTCTCTAATAAAAACACATTATTAACTTTAGTATATTACAATAACTACCACGACTGGAACTCAGCACTTATCATTGTTAATTTCTATATGTAGAAAAATAACCAGTGTCACAATTAGGCCTTCTAGCATAATTCCCACATTTTGTAGCACCCAAGTAAAATATTACTTTACTTTTTGCTATATGTGAAACATATCTGTACCCGAACTTACTATATCTTAATATTCATCCCACTAGATGAGAACTAATACTCATCTAGTTCTAAAACACTGCCATGTGATTTTCTGAAAACATAAAAGCACTGATTACATTTTCATTCAAGTAAAATTCAGATCTCTGATATTTTAAGCTCATAAGACAGCTTTCCAGGAGCTACAAGGAAGTCTGTGGAGACAATGCATAATCTAGCTTGGTTCTTGAATGGATTTGAAGGCAGGTATGTCAAGAACTATGTCTACCACCTGTCCTTTCATAAAACTATCCTTTCCGCAGAAACTCCAGGAGACATTGCCCTGTTTATTCACGACCCAGTCCAACCAATTAATTTACTTTTCTTACTAGCCAATTATTGTATATAATTTTCCAAAGACTATTTAATCCTTCTTTTAGTGACTTTAAGGAAGCTGGTGGAAGAAAAAGCTTAGAGTCAATTAAAAGTTTATAGACTAAGAGAAGTAAAGAAATTTTCCTCCTATAGCAATAATACTTTAAACAATATGCGCTAATATTTCTTATGTTCAGAATTCCTAAAACAATCTTTGCCTACTTTTTTAAGATCTTTAACAATTATTCATAAAATAGTTAATGCAAATGTTCATGAATCCTTATTACTGAAAACCTCAGTAGCACTTACCTGCTGGTGGTTTTATGAAAGGTGGCGGAATTAAAGGTACAATAATGGGCACATTGCCATGATCCTTTGACCCTGCAGGTGAGTCACTGAGTCCATTTCCAGTGGCAAGCCCTGAATAGCCTGTGCTTATATTGTATGGTGAAATAACACTGTCCTCGGGCAATTTTGGTTTTGGCAAAGAATTTTCTGTATAAAAAAAAAAAAAAAACATTCAATAACAAAAGAACTTATTCAGTAGACTTCAAACTGTCCTCACATAAAAAGAAATCATGTAATGGGCCAAATTTTCCTTACAAACCTTAAAACAATTTACCAGAATTTCATAGTCCATCCTAGAGCTTTTTGATCCAGCTACCATAAATTTCCAATCAACTCCTTTAAACTTGCTACACTATGATAGTTAATATCCCAGTTGAATCGTGGTGATGAATTTTAGCACTCTTAAGTTCCCAGAGAAAGTTGAGAGGCAATTAACCTTTTCCATGTACAAAGTGATATATGACAAACATTGTTCTCTAGTTACCAAGGGAAAAGCCTAAAGCAGTCCCCCAAGCCTTCTAACTAAGTAGGTCTCACTGTACTATAAACTATAACCATAACATACTCAAATGATCAATGGGGGAAAAAAACAGACAATTCAAAAGAAAAGTGCAGTCTCTTGCATCAGGTATTGATTTTAATTAAAATTAACAAAAATGAACATAAAATTTGCATTTTCTATATGAAAACCACTTTTTGAAAAGCCTCAACCATGGAAAACAACTTTTTCTGTCTAGTAGGATATCATGGCACTTTCCTTCCATGTTCCCCAGAGGCAAAGATTACTGCCTAGGCCAAGTATTATACGAGCTATTAGTTTATAGAATATGAATTCATGACTTGCATTTTTCATTTACAGTGAAATTGATGATACTATCTAACACGATGCACAATTTCATAGCAAGCTTAACATAAAATTTGTCACATACATTCAATTCCACATGCCTGTAGGACAGCTCATTTACATTCCACAGCTCAGTGTAAGAAAAAGCACTATCTTAAAGACTACAAATAAAATGCTTGAACAGGTAGTTTATGCCAATAGCTTCGAATGCAACACAAATACCAACCAAACTGCCAATGATGACGCCCTATTTATTCTACCTATTTTTATTAAAATTTAAATTAATGGGGCTAGCCAAAGAGCTCAACAGATTAAAGCACCTGCAAGCAGGCTCAGGGGCCAGGGTTCAATCCCGAGCCTGCCCTGCCAGCCCCACCCACAGGGTGTGCTGAGATGGCCCAACTGAGACTGGGTGTGGTGGCACCAGCCTATAATCCCAGCTCTTGGGAGGCTAAACATAGATGGATCGCTACAATCCCAGTCTAATAGCAAGGCCCTAAATACCCTGTACACCCTTCCCTAAAAAAATACAAAAGAAAAAAATTAAATTCATAAATTATATAAATAAATTGATCCTTCATATGTTCCTCCTCTTTTAGAATCAAATTGTTCAAAATTTAGTTTCAGTACTCACACAGGCTTCTCCCTCAGTGAGTGAGCCCTCTTGCTCATTAGCAGAATTAGTGTAAATTCTGCTTGACAAATCCTTTGTAATTTCTATTCTTTAGTTGGGCTTTATGAAAATTCTTATGGAATAACATAGGGTATAACTATCTATTACTCTTTTACTACTTTTTTTTTCTTTTACTACTTTTCTGACCCTATTCAAAAATATGGAGCAGAGAAAGAATGAAAAACTCAAACATAAAATGGAAACAGGGGTTCCTTTTAGAATTTCCACTCATAAAAAAATAAGTATTCCTAACATTGAGTCTCTCGTGCAGTCTGAAAATGTAAACCTAACATTGCATTTAACAGAAAGTCCCAATCCCTGACAACTGAAGATACAGCAAAGAGATCAGGAAAGTAGAAGTTAAGAAACACTGTCTCTTCTATGAATATATACACAGGACTATAGCACTTAAGTTCCTGAGTTCTTGTCTGGAAAGAGATTCAGCTATGTCTATTTCTGTGTTATGTATGCCATGCTCTTATATTCTGTAGTCTTGTGTTTTATAGTCAAGTGCTACTGAGTATATACATTTAAATCAACCATGGGCAAAAATCAACAAAAATGAACCCCAAAGCAACTCAATTCTGGCAGGTTGAGATAGTTAATCCTTTTTTGCATGAACAAAAGAACATTAAATGTCATTACCTTTGAGAACAGAAATATGCTGCCGGCTCTCC
Source organism: Myocastor coypus (assembly GCA_004027025.1). NCBI lineage: Eukaryota > Metazoa > Chordata > Mammalia > Rodentia > Myocastoridae > Myocastor > Myocastor coypus. The sequence continues at coordinate 13,776 of PVJA010016583.1, forward strand.
CCATCTGCAGGGTAGCTCCTGAATTCAATATCTTCACCATCTTTTAATTCAACCTTATCATAGCCATACCAGCCAAGGAGCTCATTCATGGTGTTTTCCGCAAAGTTCTGAAAAAGAAGCACAAGCTCCTACTTATTCTATAATTAATAACTATTCAAAAAGAAAACATAAATTGAATTGTTTGCTAGCCCTACCCCACTCCCCCTAGAGTGGTGTTCATTTTTCAAATCACGTTCAAAAATTGTAATGCATTTAAATCACAGAATGGTGCATCCAATTATGACAGGCCTTCAGACATTTGCAATTTAAAGATAATAAAAAAAAGGTATTTGTCAGTTTTACCTATGAATAGGAAGTCCTATTTTAGCATGTTCTACAAAGCCTATATCCCACATAAATACGAAAATAGTGAGAGGTAAAGCACAAAAAATAGCTAACAAAAGATCTCAGAAATGAAAACAACCTTTTTGTGGTTCAGAATAATTTAAATTAGAATTGCTTTCTGACTAAGGTATTGTTTTTTTTAACATTTATCTCAGATAAAGAAAAATCTAAAAAAAAGGAAAAATCTCAACAAAGAAATTACTGCTCAGTTGTTAACCACTCACCATACAGAAAGCTGAATAGGTTACAAGGGTCTCCCTTTTTAATTTTCCATTTTGCAAGAGTATCTTTTAAGTCTATGTATAATTTCCTTTACATGATTTTTTAGTAACAAATTCTTTCTCCATTAATTCAAAGGTCATATGATTGTCTTCCCATAAATGACACAAAAATGCCTAATAATATTAAGGTTGATAGCTTACATAGATTTCGGATAATGTATAAACTATTTTATGAACTATAAGTCAACATATAAATATAAAGTATTATTACTCTTTTTTTTTTTGTCTTTTTTTTTTTTTTTTTTTTTTTTTTTTTTTTTTTTGTCTTTTTGAGACAGGGTCTTGCTATGCAGTTCAGGCTGTCCTTGAACTCACTTTTGTAGCCCAGGCTGGTCTCGAACTCGCACCAATCCTCCTGCCTCAGCCTCCCGAGTGCTGGGATTACAGGAGTGCGCCACCACACCTGGCTTATTACTCTTATTATACATATCAAAATTTGGAAATAATCAGTATAGTTGGACAGTTTTAATACCTTATGTCAAGTGACTATCAACTTACACATTGCTAGATCTGAAAATGAGATGTAAGACTAGTATGTGTTAATGATCTAATGTTTGGATGTGCTTTAAACACCTATTTGGCAGGGTACCCTGAGTCTCCTAAACTGGGATAGAAAATCTATATATCCTAATCTCTGTGGTTCAAAGAATCTTTTGTTATTCTTCTTAGAAGCTGTCATTTCTGAATTACATTGGGATACATAATTTATATACCTGAAAGAAAGCACAAAGTTAAGCCAAAGTGTGCCCAGCTTGAACGCACAACCTACGTTTTCTTGAATTTCATGACTTATATTTCATCATGAGTTGCATAAAAAGTAAAAGATATTACACTACTGACTTCACAAAAACAAACCACATTTCAAACCACCCATAGGATGCTACTTTTTTTTTTTTTTTTTTTTTTTACTTTAGTACCCACTTAAACTCTAAGCTCCAACTGGGTCAATCTGTGATGGTACAGTGAACCAGCAATTTAAAAAAAAAAATCCAGCCAGATTGATTCAGTCTTACCATTCACAGAGCCAACAGTCAGCCATATCAAGCTTTCGTGAGGCATTTATTCTCTCTGATGGCTGATCATGTCCACATTAAATAGACATTCTTTTCATGAATGCACAAAGATGATATGATCAATATGAATAATAAGATCAGCAACTTCAGGAATAACACTGAAGAGGACTAAGAGGACTAAGAGGAATAACACTAAAAGGACTATGCTGCTCTACTCAATCAAAAGGGATCCCTTTAATGAGGCATCACTCTCCCCTAACACCTAATTTCTTTCACTGAGCTGAGTGCCTGACTGGAGAATGACAGTCCCTGCATACACAAATCAAGGTCCTCCATCAGTGGTCTGGCAGCAGAAATCTCCAAGGATGAAGCTTACATTTTGCATTGAAAAACCAATTTCCAACAGCATTAAAAGCCAAATTCAAGCCATCTTATTGGTCCATGTGCGGTTTGCTCCAATCTCTAAAAGAACTATGTTAAGAAGACAGAAAATCTTTTGCATAGCAACTCCAGGCTATTATATCCAGTTTTGTACACCATTCCTATGAGGAACTCCTTTCTCTAGTTCTGTCTAAGCTCTGAAGTTACAGAAAAGCTACAGATGCATAATTCATGCATCAACCTCCCAGCCAAGGATATAGATTAGTTTGTTTTAGTTCAACTGCAAATCCACTCAGCCCTTCACAACCAATCCTAGGAATGGGATCCAGAAGTTTCACATATTTAGATAAAAGCAGAAACCTCAACTGGATTATTAACACCAAATTCATATTATTTGGGCATCTTAAGTTCACTGGTTTAGTTTAAGGTTTTTGATGAAAATTCCGAGGATTCATGGAGCAATCACTATGAACCTGATCTATTCTGTGATTTTCAAGTTACAATAAATGTCAAGGAATATAAACTCTAAAGCATTCCATTTCTTGTCACTGAAAATAAAAACAGACACTTTAGTGTTTTGCTATATGATTGCAAAAACAGACAACTAAGGGCTTATAAAAGCTCACACCATAACTCTCTACCCTGCACAAAAGGTTCATGAAAGAAGGAAAATGAACACCAAAGTCCCTTATTATAGAGCTAGAAGAAATAGACTAGTACCTCTGTTGTACACAATATTTATCAAGAAACTAGGCTGGCCAAATAGCTCAGTGGATTAAAGCACCTGCAAGCAGGTACAGGGGCCAGAGGTTCCATCCCCAGGCCTGCTGTGCTGGCCTTACTCCCAGTGCGTGCTGAGATGGCAATTGAGACTGGGTGAGCTGGTACACATCTGTAATCCCAGCTCCTGGGAGGCTGAAAATAGGTGGACCACTACAAGTTCAATTTAGGGGTGAGACCCTGAACACCCTGTAGACCCTTCCCCCACCAAAAAAAGAAAGGAAGGAAGAAAGGAAGGAAGGAAGGAAGGAAGGATGGAAGAAATTAAAGAACTCAAGGAGTAACTAATTTTTAAAATTCCTTGATAGAATTTAATGATAAATATTATATGAGCTTATTATAACACTAAACCAAAGGAAATGAAATAGAGTTTTGCAGTTCCCATCCAAGAATATAACATACTTCTGGAGAAATGAACTTAGTGTTTATGTCTCATAAGGCTTTTTAAATCTTTCTGATAGAGAATTCCAATAATTACTTTTATCACTTCTTTTTTGTATCCTTTAAGAAAGTACCTCCAATTTTTAAAAGCTACCCCTAAGAATACATACATACATACATACATACATACATACATACTATTCCTAGATCTTGGTTTGGTGGTGCACACTTGTAATCCCAGCATTCAACAGATTGCAGCAGGAGGATCACTGAGACTTTGAGGCCAGGCTGAGCTATAAAGTGAGTGAGCTGCAGCTAGCCTGAACTGCACAGTGAAACCTTGTCTCAAAAGCCAAATAAATAAATAAGTAATAAATTACTCCTCTCCTTAAATTTCTGTTTTTTAAAAAAGATGAGAACAGGGGCCCAGCGGGATGGCTCAGTGGTCTAAAGTGCCTGCTTGGGAAAGCTTGGGCAGCTTCAGGGACCGTGGTTCGATTCCTGGCACCACATGCTGCACCAGCCCTCCCCTTGGGGCGGGCTGAGCCAGCCATAAAAATGAGTGAATAAACAAACAAAAGTTCTGAAACAAGAAAAAAAAATAATAAATAAATAAATAAATAAAATAATTCTAAAAAAAAGATGAGAACAGATGATAAGAGTTAAAAGGAAGATGGATTTTTTTTTTCTTTTTTTTTTGTGGGACCAGGGTTCGAACTCAGGACCTTGCACTTGCCCAGCAGGCACTTGTGCCTCGGAGCTATCTCCCCAGCCCCTAGGAAGATGGATTTTTAAGGTAAGGATTTTCACTCACAAGATAAGCTTCTAAGGGGAATTGTGAGATTTTCTTCCCACCCCAAAAAACTTTACCTAGTATTTCTCCTGGAGACTTAGGACAGGAAACTGAAATTGAAATGCTCTTAATAGCTTCTCCCAGCTTTAGGGTTCTGTGGAGTCAAATAACTTCTACTTATATGAAAATTAAAATACCTTTTGCAAAGAAATTACATAATTATAGTGATCACACATCATGAATTTTACTGAGCAGTCATTATTTCAAATATTTTATCACTGCTCCCATAAACCACCAAAATGTGCCAGAAATTTCAATATTTTGGCACCCAAATTACATTTTGTAGACTGCCTCTTGCCCTTGGAAGTGACACAAAAATTCTCTCTCATACCATGTGGCCCAATTTAGGTTTAGAAAATAGGTCACTAAAACTATAATGATAATGTCTAATACTCTTAGAGCACTTTGCAATTTTTCCATGTTTTTTAATTCTCTTACTCCTTTTAGTAACACTATGTGTTAGGTATTTGGTTTCCACAATAAACTTTCAGCAAATCTATGCAACACCCTTATTTTACAACAAAAAATGGTAATGTTATGAAGGGAAAGACAGGCAGCACCCAGGAAAGTTAAAACTAAAATAAATAGTTCCTCATACTTAGTCTGGATTTATTTACTATAAATTATTACAATTCAACATGTCAGTAATGCCAAAGATGCTACAACCCTGAACCAATCAAAAGCAGAAAAAAAAAAAAAAAGTATCACTGAATATCAACATCATATGTGGAGTTTGCCACTCAGGGCATGTCTGCCAATGTTGAAACCTCACTTGCTTTCAGAATTTACCACTGGGCTCTAGTCTCTTCAATTACTTGTTGTTGTTGTGTTGTTTAGTTCTTTTTTCTTTTTTGGTACTGGGAATCAAATTCAGGACCTTACACTTGTCAGGGAGGTGCTGTGCCATTGAGCTATATCCCTGATCCTTCCTTAATTACTTATACTAAATAAAGGAAACTTTCCTCATTTTACAGGTTTTTTTCCTTCACATCTGACTTTTTTGTACTTACAGTATTTAATTCTCCTACCTTTTCATCACTTTCCTAATTTCCCTCTCACCTCCAAAGCTCCCAAGGAAAGCATTTAGTGTAAAATGCTCTTTTCTGAGAATTAAAAAAATAAATAAATATATTGAAGGATCATAGAAAAATAGTGTCAAAAGGAAATTATGCTACTTCTTCACTCTTCCTGACTTTTTTTTTTTTAATTATGGCCAGCTCAGCCTGCCCTGGGCATTGGGCTGGCACAGTATGTGGTGCCAGGGATCGAACCATAGTTCCTTCAGTTGCCTAACCTTGACTAAGCAAGCACTTTAGACCACTGAGCCAACTTGCTGGCCCTTCCCTGACTTCTTTTTATACCAGAAAAACTTACTCTTATTAGATCCTAATTCTTAGGACACTCATATGACTCTCTCCTTATTCTACTGAACTACTACACAAATGTCAAAGCTCAATCTGAATGACTTAATTAAACATTTCACCAGGTAAAGAACAGTTGATTTCAAGGTACTTTGAAAATAGCAGTAATTAAAAATTCTAAAAATATTTCTACAACACAAGTATTCAAACTCTTCAAAAAGGACTGATGATTTTATTTACTTTGCAAACACCAAAAACATTTTTAAACAGAGGTACATACAACTAATTTTTTTATGTTAAGTCTTGGAACTGGGGATCAGGGAGATAGCTCAGAGACATAAATGTCTGCCTGGCAAACTCAAGGTCCTGAGTTCAATTCCTGGAACTGGAAAAAAAAAAAAAAAAAGTCTTGGAATTAGAACTGAATGTCAGTGTGCTTTCAAATCTGTATCTTATCCAAAATACCAACAAGTATTCAAGGAACTTCCAACCATATACCCAAATGAGGGACAATCTTGGCCTCTTTCTCCAGAATCACAATTCCATTTTCATTTCAAGTCTGAGCGCTAGTAAAATATTTCATCTATTCTATCCCAAATATCTCTAAATTACTTCAAGGTGGAAAACTTTTATTTCATTTTATGCCTCCCCAGCACAATGTTTGACACTTATACTCAATAAATGTGTTAATTCATTTCGATATATTCAGAAATATTTTTAAAATTATAAATACATAGAAATGATCAAAATTCAGGAAATTCTGATTCTAACAATAAGTATGGAAAGTTTTAAAAATTGTATGTAGTATTAGTGAATGCTCTCATGTTAGCAAGAACTTAAATTGATATAACTTTTAGAAAGGATACATTTTGCTCTGCACATGAAAAGGCTGAAAAGTTTATGCACTATTTTGTTCAACAACTTTATTTCTAGTCTTTTTAGAAACTGTTCTTTTAAAATAGGCTTAGAAACATACACATTCAGGAATATTTATCTCCATGTTGCTTTCTTAGAAACACATTAAGTGTCAAACAATAGTAACTTGGTTAAATAAATTATAGTTTAGTTATATAATGGAATGCTATTTCACCACTAAAATATACACTGTAAATTTCTAGTGCCATGAAAAGCTATTAGCAATATATTGAGTTTTAAAAGGAAATTTAGTACACTATGATAGCTTTTTTTAAAAAAAAAAAAAACTACACATCATATACAGAAAAGGGCATGAAAAGACATACATCAAAATGTTGACAGTAATTGTGTCTGGGTGGGAAAATTATAGGCTTTGTTTTTCTTTTTATTTCTGTTGCTTATTATACTATTTCTGTCATGTCTGTATTATTTTTGTAAAAACAGAAAACTAGTTTTAATTAAAAATTAACACACAGTCTCACTCTAGACAACTGTAGCAGTCACATTCACAGCCCTAATGAAAATAAAAGGAGTCTGTCAGTTACATTACCTAATTTCAAAACATTCTGACATGCATTATCCAAAAAGCGGAGCATATGAGAAAAATTTAAAAGAGAAAAGAAACTCCCAATCCTGAACAACTTACAAGGCAGTAGGGAAAACCCTAGTATCTCTGCTAGTTAAAATTATGAATAACAAAATGATGGCTATTTTGGGAAAATATTTTCTCTCCTTTGTCATCTCTATATATTCTAAATGACTTCTGAGATAAATAAGCATCTTTGGAGTCACTAATAAAGATAAAGAAACGGAATCTACAGAAGATAGATACAGCCTTGTTCAAGTTCCAAAGTAAAAACTTCAAAGTTTATTCGAAATCAGTTTCTACCTGTGTTCACAGGCCTGACAAAGGGCTAAGTTGTCTCCTTTAACACCGATCCAGGGGGCCAGTTTCACATGATAGCTATGGTTACTTTATCATAAAAATTTAAACTGTGCAAAAAGAAATATTTGAAGAACCCTTCACAGATTACGAAGTATGTGCACATTCATGATCCCATTGGATTAGCTAGTACAGTAAGGATAAGCCACTCCCTGTAGATGACCCATTAGAAAGTCATCCACATGCACAAAACAGTAACAGTGGCCAGAGTCACATGTGTGATGCAAATTTACACATTAAGCCCTAATGTATTCACCTGAACTACAGCTTTCTAGCTTGAAACCCTTTGAGGATGATTACTGAGCTCCATTTTGGTTCATTCTGCAGCATTGTTATCTGCTGCAACACAAAGATTTTAATGCAGTACTAAGTGCAGAGAATATAACATTAACACTGTACTAAAAGAGATCTGAGATGAAACTCTTGTTCTCTTATTGATATATTCAAAACTGGATGCTTATATAATTAGCATATGAAACCAAAATCATGTGCTACCACATATAAAATTTATGGCATTTTTGTCTTATTGTGACATAAAGCAATCATATACTCACATTTTAATCTGCTTCCAAGACATCAACTGTCCTAAAAGAGTCAAATGAATACTGTAGCACTGAAGAGCCTGGCCTTCTGCTAACACTGTGGTAGGCATGGCAGGTGTACAGCTGTGTGCAGCTGTGTCCTATCACAGCTGCAGAACTGCTCCCCCCTCCAAATTACCAAGACTTGCTACATTGTTGTCCTGTCTGTGCCTAAAGCAGAACAGAGTGCCACATGCCTTTGGCTGTATAAGAGAGATATTAACACACATCAATCTACAGGTTCTATAATATATGCTCAGCAAATCTCACCCACCACACACTTTCATGTTTCTTTAGATGTTTCAACTGGAACTATTATTAGAAGCACAGTGCTCTATTTTTTTCCTCTTTCAATCCTGCAATATTCCTTTCCTTTCAGGAAAATAATCAATAATCTTATTAACTTGAGTATGAATGTGGCTGAATTCTCAATCCACAAGAGGAAGTAGTAGACTTCAGGGATTTTTATGATCCTTCTACTACTTCTAATATGTCAGGAGCAAGAACAACAAATAAAATATATTTCTTTAGAAGATATAGCTTTGTCACTCTAATGAGATACTATCCCTGAAACTCTCCTTTTTAGAGAGTCCTTTGCACACACTAATATTTGCCTTGTAGATCTGTTTTTTACTTTCTTTTAAAAACTGTGTTACCTCTTGTTTCTCTAAGTCTGTCTTTCACACAGTGAGAGGAGGACTTGGCTTCTCAGAGCAGTGCTTGGCAAGCACAGAGGCAGGAAACGCAGAAGGGAATGAGTCTGTCAGACTCATTTTCTTCTAGCTCAAATGTTTATTTCAGATCTGGGAGGAAGTGGAGTGGTTCCTTTCCATTTCCTTGTCTCTGGAACCTGTGAGATGTAGATGGCTTAGAGAAGGATGCTATACTGCACATCACACTCAGTAGCTCACAGATGGGGCAAGAGACTTATCTCAGAACCTACCCACACCCTAGAAAACCCATTAACTACCCAAGCCCTCCCAGGACAATCTTGTATAAGGTCCAGCCTAGAGCCCTGCACAAGACAACTGAAACTAATTCCTCCATATCTGATTTAAAGAAGGATCCTGTCCCAGCTAACATTAGTCCCCAGCCCTGCTGCACTGCACACCTGAGACCACTTTCTTAGCAAGGAAGATATAATTTGAGAATGCCTTGGGGGATCTGGTTCCAAGCCCACTTTCTAAGCTCCTGAGATGTATTGCATTTGACACCATGATGGCATTTCAGCAGCAAAACTCAAAATATTCCCATTTATTAATGAATTAATTTCAACCTTATACATTACTATTTTCCAATCCACATTCTGATTTTTAGTGTTTTGTAAATCTCAAGCTTGCTTTATTATATATGCAACTGACACAGGTCATTTTTAATGCCAAATGGAGACCATTGGAAACCAAACTAGAAAATCCTGCGCTAAGTTTCCTACTAAACTCTAACAGATGTGCCTCCCTCAAACTGTAAGCATCAGAACTGAGCATAATGTTAGGTACAAATTACTGACTGAGACTATTTATAGACAGAAACCTTCTTCAGCAAAGGTGAGATGCTGTGACATTTAACAGATTATACTGTAGTTTAGCAATTGATAAAGAAGCCAAACATTGTAAGTAGATTAATTATGATTTATTTAGGAAAGTTTCCAGGACAGAGAGCTTGATATAATCATGTTGGCTCTGTCAAAGAGTTTTAGAAGATAAAAATCTGACTCATTCTCTCTAGAGTTTAGATTTTTTTTTTTTTTGAGTTCTGTTATTGTTTAGGAGCTGTTGATCACAATTTACTAAGATATACATGCACAAAATAAATGTCCTTAAGTATAACAGTATTTACACTTACACATACAAATTATGCTAACACATTCACTAGTACAAACTAGTTTTTATAGCTGCCATGTTCCAGAATCTGAAACCAATTAACCCTTTCATATGTGGAAATTCCTTCCTGACATCCATTCATTATGACACATGTGAGCTAACAGTGTATCACAGACATATTAAATTAGGCTTCTCCTAATATTTACTTGACAAACTAGACAATGTATAAACTTCATTGCTGATTTTTAAAATCTTTTCAACTAATCACTAATTAAGTAAGCATACTCTTTGTAAGTAAATCAAAATAACCACTTACTTTTAAATCAAGAAAAGAATGAAAGGAAGAAGATAAAGAAACATCGTATTGAAGCAAACATTTCTACTTGAAGATATTTTCACTGAAGTACACCAGAAGTCTGGCTATGCCAAGTCATGTATTTTTCACACACAAGATTATATTGTATCAAATTTAAGTTCCTTACAACTGCTATGTACATTAAACCAGTGATAACGAAAATGTAACTCAATATCTGATCTAGTGAAACAGCAACCAGCATTAGCTCCCAGCCACATGAAGACAATCTCCAATGCCATTACTGGTGTCAGCTAAATCTCAGCCAGTTTGCTTTCTCTGGCTGTTTTTAAATAAATATGTGACTATTTCAATTAGGGAAACTTGAAGGAAGTCTCTGAGATGAGGCAATTTTGTCTGTCATTCTCAGTACCCTGTATTTGCTGTACTTAAAATAGACACTTGTACCAATGTCCTTTAGCAAGAGAAAAAAAAAAAATCACATACACACCAGTCCCTTTTCTTTCAGCTCACAGAGAAGCAACTTGATCCAACCAGTGTTGAAACTTGAGTAGGTCACTGTACACCACGATAAAATTCCCTAATCCCTGGGCCAAATCTCCCTAAGGGGGGCCTCCTCCTGATCCCCCACTTCCCAGGCTGACTTTTCCATTGCTCTCTCTCTCCTCTTTCCCCCTTTCATTTCCCCTACCTTCAAGCCTTGATATGTGATCCGAGGAGGGGGCTCAGGTTTCCGTTTTTACAGCTTAGGCAGAGCTAGCTGTATACATTCCTTTCTTTCTGCCGGGCAGTGATTACTTACCAGGGCTTAGTTTACACTGGTCCAGATGAAAGCCGTTCAGAAGGCAAACACAGCCAGGCAGCTCCAGCGGCACCGATATGAAGCTGCACAAGGCCACATTGTGTTCTCAGTGACATTTTGTTGCACACATTTTTATACAGGGCAACCAACTTGTTATGTTACTCTACACTTCACATTCCGGGGAGCTGGAGGGATAATAATGCCATGAGGTTTGGGGAGGAGTTTTGTTGCTATGGTTATTCACATTAAAAGCAGAAAATATTAATGAGATTAAAATAACCCTTTGACTTTGAGAAGGTACTTTTTAAAGAAGAATTCTTGGTGCTATTATATTACAGGAATGCCTACCAAACAATTCCCCTAGACACGCTGGCTTGTTGTGCACGGACATGACTGAAAAATTTGGCCAGCAGTCTCTCACATTGTTCCAAACCAGAGAGAAAAAGACCAATCCTACACGCAATTGAATTATTTGCTGTGCAAAACTTCTCATTTGGTGCAACTCTGAACTGAAATGATGAACATTAAAACTTCAAATAGTGGATGGTGATTTGGAAGAAAGAGAACATTTTAAAAAGGACATTCTGTACAACAAGGTTAATTTCATACTTAGTCCTGCATATTGGCTAAAAATTGTGTAATTTTTCCCTTTCAGACAATGTTGTTTTTGTTTCTTCCTCACCAGTTCAGACAAACATCTGTTATACTGTAGAAGGACAACTATCTCCCAAACCACGGAGTGTGCCTGCAGCCAAAGTCAACAACACGAGCCCCAAGCATCGAGCACAGTCAGCCTTTATATCCAGCCGGGATAACATTTCACATGTTTTGATTAAAATTAGCTAATTTGTAATTCTAGAACCTATGAAACTTAAAAGCTGCCATCCATATAGATCACATTAGACAGCATTTTAAAGGGCCAGAACATGCTAGGATATCCTAAGGGCCTTCACCTCTGTCTTCTTGTTCCAGTCCCAATTTAGAACAAAAAGGAAAAGTAATCTGGAAACAAAGGATAAGAAAGATGGGCAAGTGAGATGAAAGATTGATTATTGTAGACCAAATTCCACCCTCATAAAAAGAAAACAACTTCCATTGGTCTATTTCCCCCCTTTATTTCTTTTTCCTTTTAAACTGCCTATCATTGCAATCAATGGTGGACCATTACAAAAATGGCATTGATTTTCAAGGTAAATTTTCTTTATTTCTTCTTTGGACTGATACCGTATTATCATGCGTGCAGGAACTAAGTCCCTTACCCAGAAATACAACCCTAATCTCAAAATTTAGAATACTACTGAGATTTCCGGGAAGAAGAAAAAGCTACGCATATGCACTTAACGCATACATACACAGGATATATATCGTGTGCTCTCTTACAAGCATAGGCTACACGCAAGGCATTTCCATTGAATATATTTGTTCTAATAAAAAAAGACGTCAAAACGCAATAAACGAGACATAGTTGCACATCATTTACCCGGTCTTTTGAATATAAACTTAACCAAATCTGACTAAGTGTCCTGAAGGATTTTCTATGCAGAAGACTACGAAATGCAAACTCACTACTTTTTTGGTAACTCACATTTTTAAAAAGCTGGGAATAAAAATTATTTTTAAAAAATCAAGAGAAAATCAACACAGAATTCCTAGCTCGCAGAAGGAAAAAACAACTTCACAAAAAATAAGGCAGTGGGGCGCAGAGTGGGCTCTGAACTGAACTGTGTTCTTACGCAACAGCTTCGACAAGAACAGCTGGAGCGCCCCGCGCTGCTCTTGCCACCTCTGGATCACCGCTGGCTTGGCAGGGAGCCCGGCCACGCCGAGGTCTCTGGGCTGGCCTTTCCGAACAATGGGCAGGCACCTAGCGAAGGCCGGCCGCCCCGCGGACAGCTATCGCTCGCCAGGGCTGGCCGGGGTCTGCCTCCCTAGGAAGTGAACTGCGCAGGGACAAGCGGGCAGGCAGAGGCAAAGATGGACAGGAGCGGGCGGGGTGGGCGAGGCGAGCCCGCAGGCAGGCAGGACGGTGCCCAGGACCGCTCCGCCCCGGCCACAGCTGCCGGGCACTGACAGCCGCTAGGCGCTCGCAGCTGGAGACTTGGGACGAAGCGGGAAGGGAGATGCACTGTGGAGAGGGTGGAATCGGGTCGGGCTCTCCTCTGACGCCTCGGGCCGGGAGGCTCTTAACTTTGGAGGGGTCCGGGGGACCATTCCGAAAGGAGGGAGAAAAGCCACACCGCCCTTCAGAAAGCTTTTTGGCTAAACACCTGGTCCCCTGGTGCCCTCCCCCTGAAACGCATCTGTGCCAACCTGGGATGTGTAAGGTGAAATACTACGTGGCGCCCCCACCCCTGCTATGGGAGCCTGGCAAATTTCGGGGATACAGCCCGCGAGTTGGCCTCTACTTTGCACCTGGAAGAGGAGCTGAGCGGTTCAGGGCATCCTAAGAAACTGACAAGAGCGCCCCGGAGCCCCCACGAATGCACACAACGGCCCAAAGGGAGCGGACGCGAGGACGAGCTCGATCTCCCCAGCCCCCGGGGTCCAGAAATACCTTCATTTCCTCATTGATCTCCCTTTTCACAGGGTGAGCCGGTTTCCTGCTCCGTTTATTTTCCGGAGGTCTCCCTTCTTTCTCCATTTCTGCCATGTTTTTGTGTCTGGTTTCTGTGGAGATGAAATGGCTGCTGCCGCCGCCGGCAGTGGCGGTGGCGGTGGAGGTGGTGCTGATGGTGGCGAAGCTGGCGGAGGTAGCGGTGCTGCGGGACGGGGCTGGGCGGGAGGGGGAGGCGGACGCGGGCGCGGGTCGCTTCTAGCGGCGGAGAGCGTCAGTGGCGGGGAGAGGGAAAGGTAGCTCTGGGAGCCTCGGGGATGCCGCCGCCGCCGCGCCTGCTCCTGCTGCCGCCGCCACCGTGGCCGCCAACGCCGCCGCTGCCACCGCCGCTCCTGCCGCTCCGGCCGCCGTTCCTGCCGCTCCCGCCGCCGCCGCCGCCGGGCTGCATCCTCGGGGCCGCACGGAGTCGTCAGCCATCTTCCGCCGCGCCGTCCGTCCGCATGGGCGAGGGGGCCGAGGGCCGCGCGCGGAGAGTGCTGCTGGGGCGGGCTTGCGCGGCTGTGTGTACGCCCGGGAGAGCGCGCCGGGCCCTGCGCGAAGCCAGCGCCTCGGCGAGCAGAGCTGGGGGCGGGAGGGGGCGCGCGCTGGAGCGGCCGGCCCGGGCGCGGGCGGGGGCGGGGCGGGGGCGGGGCGGCCCCCCGCGCGCCAGCGGGCGTGGCTTCCCGGCTCCGTGTACGCGGATGCTGCGCGGCCCCGGGGTCTGCTCGCGGCCGCCTGCTCTTCGCGGCGGGCACCGGCGGTTCGCAGCGTCCCCGGGGCTGCCACCGCTCCGAGGTGTTCCTCGCGCGTCCGCGCCCTGTCCAACACAGACCGTTCTCCTCAACTCCGGAGCGTGGACTCCGCCTGGCTTAGGGTTTGTGCTTGGGCCCGTCCTGTAAGCTGTTGAGGAAGGAATGAATGGCGGGGATGGAATTGAGCGAATGAAGGGCGCGGGCACCTGAAGCCGCTCGCCAGAGGGCCGCGTGCCCCCAGAGAGCAGGCCGAGCTCCGCGCTCCGGACTGCCCTGCCTGGGTCTCTCGGGCGAGGAAACTCCGGGCGGACCCACGACCTTAGATGCCGGGCAGTGTTTCCCTCCAGGGTCCCCTGCAGGGAGCGTGGAAACTGGGTGTCCCTCCGAGGGGCACCCGCCGGGGTCAGGCAGCCCCAAACACAGCGCACCCACTACTGCAGCACCAAAGGTTTGCTCTTCTAAGAAACTTGCAAGTGGGGCGTCTCTGTCGGCAGCTCCCCGTCATAGATCTATTCATTCTGTCTCTCTCTTGTCCGTCTCTTTGTCTCTGACTATCTCTGTCAGTGGGTCCACCTCCCCACCCCTCCTACCCTGCTCCCCAGCGCACGCTCACACTCTCAGGCCCAGCTACAAAGTAACACCTTCACCCCAGGATCCGGCGTGCACACCCCAGGTTTGCCCGAAAGGTCTGGCTTAGTGAGCTCTCCTGGGGGCGAGGTCCCGTGTGGGGACTTTCCCATCCCTTGCGAGCGTGCTCTCCCCACGACTTGTGCCTGCCCTCCGGAGCGCTCGCACAACTTGTCTGCCTTCACGAGCCCCCTTTTCCGTCACATCGGTCCAGGTCCCAGACAAAGATCGGGTGTCATCTCTCTCTATCTCTGGGTTAAAGCACTGGTATGAACCTTTTGATGAGACTTCTGTGAGACCCGCGCCCCAAAAGCTCCTACACACTGCAGGGGACACACTGACGCTGCTGGCTCAGCTTTCCTGCGCCACAACACTTTGTAATTACCTGACACAATGTGACACGGGGGTGTCCATTGTTCTAGTGTTTGTTATTATGGAGTGTTCATTCTGACAGTGGTGGAACTTAAAATTACACATTTTTAAAATACTTAAAAGACAAAATGAATTCGGTGTGGAGGCATAAGTAAGCTTTTCATTAAAATTACATTTCGGCCTGTCAAACGAGGCTCATTCTGGTTTCACCATGCCTAATTTGCATTTTTGCATTGCTTTGTGTCTTCAACGTCAAATCAGAGATTTGGGGTCATGTCCAGGAGGACTGGGTACCTCCGTGTTGCCAGTTTGGCGATCTAGCACCTTTGTGTTTGTACACGCCAAATTTCAAATATTTGGGAGTGTATGCGGAGAACTGAGCCTTGTTTCCTGGGGGAAGGAGATGAGAGGAAGCAGCGCCAGGATCTGAGCGGCTCCCTACATCCCAGAGAGGCCTGAGCCAACCAGACCAACCCAGCTCCACGCCTTCAAGGGGTCTGCTAGAAACACTTGTGCCCAGAAAAAGTTCACATCTCTAAGATGATTAGCAGGGATGCCAAAAAGTCGAGAGACCGCTGGATCAGGTTAAGTGGGGAGTGCTTTGTGATATGGTGCTCGCTGTTGAGATTTTACCAAGTAGCCTCTGGGAGCATTTCCAGGTATACCCAGTTTGTGGGCACCAGGTCCTCTGACCCGGACTAGTGGCCCGCAATAAACGCTGGTGAACTACGGGGACCCACACAGCAAAGATTCGCAGCAGAGCCCCAGAGTGTTTGCAGGAACAGCCTCTGCCCTGCCTTAGCTGCACAGCCCGAGCAAAGGGGTGGGGGTTGTTGCCGACAGTTTGCACTAATGCGGTTACCTGAGAGAGTGTGAAAGGCAGTCTTAATCTGAATTTCACCTAAAACATGATAAGTAATATAAGTAAGAATTGTTTTTTTTCTGTTTTGTCATCTTGGTCTTGAATAAAGAAAGTCATGAGAAACGTTGTCTTTTACTTGTGAATATTCAAAAACTGGACACATGAGTTGTAAATTGTACACAGAAAGAAGGGTTTTGTCTTCTGGAAACACATTTAAGTTCCCTCTGTTTCCTTTAGTGCCAGAGCCATTACAATTGATTCACTGTTGTTCAGCTGATATCAAATAACAAGTTATATACCCCAAGTCTTAAGATACAGTTTCATGAGTTAAGAATAAAGTAAATAGAAAAAGTTAGCTATAGCCCAGAGTTATACTTAGAGCAACTATTCTTCCTTTAAAAAAAAAAAAAAAAATGACTTTAAAGGAAATGGTTCTGGCATTTAATAAAAGTAATGATATTAATCAACCACCTGTCCCTTTGCAGGCAAACTGACCTGAAAACATTGTATTAGAATCCCCAATTTACATCTTAAGTAACAATAAAAGCTCATAAATTAGATATATGGGAAATGTTTAGAACACAAGATTGTTATGTGTTAAGAACTCTGGCTTTCTTTCCAAACATACTGTACTATGGAGACAATTATAGCAAGAATTGCTGCTTTAAAAATTTGGAATTGGGAGTGAAACAACCTCTTCTGAATAACTTTAGTCTGTACTCAGGTAGGAGTAATACATAAATATATCTCAGAAGAAATATATCTCACATTTCTTCAGCTATGACTTACTATTATGCTTCCTAGACTACTCTATTGATCACTCTTTCCTTCTGTGCACTTGTGCACTGTGCACACACACACACAGAGAGAGAGAGAAAGAGAGAGAGAGAGAGAGAGAGAGAGAGAGAGAGAGAGAGAGAGACTCCAGACATACAAACTCCTCAATTTTCCCACTACTCAATTTTCCCTCTACTGTTCCCTTCCATCCCCAAGATAATCATGGTACTGATCTTTCCTACACACCTCAGGTACACATCCCTGACTTCTTTCCACTTCAAGACTGCTCTTGATGTCCACTCTAGTCTAATTCACCTAGAAAACATATCCGAAAGCAGCTGGGAAAATCTCCTGGATGATCTGCTTTGGTCTCTCCAACTCTAGATCCATTTTTTTCCTATCCTCAAAAATATTGCATTTAACTCAGAGGCCCGGTCTTGGTGCTGGGTCAGGAATTAGTAAATAATTATTGACAGATTTGTATGCCCTAATTTTTTTTAAAAAAAAAGAAAAGTTGAAAATAGGTCTGGCCGGGCGTGGTGGCTCATGCCTGTAATCCCAGCACTCGGGAGGCTGAGGCAGGAGAATCAGTGCGAGTTTGAGACCAGCCTGGGCTACAAAAGTGAGCTCAAGGCCAGCCTGAACTGCACAGTGAGACCCTGTCTCAAAAAGACAAAAAAAGAAAAATAGGTCTGGTTGTATACTTTGAGCAAATTCTGTAACCTCACTAAAGGTTTAAAAATATGTGAAATAGGGGGTGGGGCAGGGCAAAAATATATGAAATAATTGTTATAATGAACATATTATAGGCTTATCTCATATATATTCACAAAATCCTGAGGCTACTTCCACCATACCCATTTCACAGATGAGGAAACTAAAACCTACATAACCTAGTAAGAGCCAAGGTAAAAAATACAGGGATTTGAATTCAGAATTTCTTGTCTAATTCCCCTTTGGAGCACTTCATGCTATGCTAATCTGCTTTCATGAACTCCTCTATAATCTGTATTTTATCCATGCAAGGCTCATGTTTTTACATCTTAATGTTTTTGAGATTAAGATGTATCTTGTAACTGAAATCTTACAACTATAAACTAGTTCCTTTTTTGTCCAGTCCTAGGGATTGAACCTAGAGCCTTGCACATACTAGGTAAGCATGCTTGTACTAAGCTCTGCTCTGTGGTTTTTAAATTTTATTTTGGACAGTAAGCGTTCCACTAAATCACTCAAACTAGCCTCAGATTCTCAATCCTCCTTCCTCACCCTCTCAGATAGCTGGAATTGCAGTCATACACCATTATGCCCAGCAGCAGTGATATTTCTTTTCCTCAATAGCATATAAAAATAACAATGCATATCCTAATCAGTGGCATATTACGTTTCACTGATTTATGCTGCTGTAACAAGTCTTTGGAAAAATCTCAGAAGCTTAAAACAACAATGGTTTACATTTCTACCACAAGTCAGCTAAAGAGCTATGTGATTTTCTGGAGCAGCTACTCCCCATTTGATAATTTGATCCTGCATTTTCATACTAACATATGCTTCCCAAGTTACTATTCTAAAGGAAGATAACACCCTGGCGCACCTCTCCTCCAACATGCTCCATTGCAGTAATACACTATGTCACATATACCTCCAATCTATTGTCTAGGGTTGATTGATCAAGTGACCTAACCAATTCCTAGGGAAGCTGGAAAGTTTGATGCGTCCAAATTTTATGAAGGAGAAAAAAACCAGAGATGAGTATTTAATAGTTGGTAATTAGGATCCATTGACATAAATATTGGAGATTTAGTTTATTCAAAACTAGTCCATAGTAACTGGGCTGTGATTTGTTTTATTCTTCAAAAATTCATGATCATGTTTCATTGAAGAGAACAAAATTCTGGAATCAACTTCAAGAAGAATATAAACCATAACGCAGAAGTTTCAACCAGGGGTCTATAGATAAAGCCCAAGAACCTGGCAGCTCCCAAAGTTTTGTTTGTTTGGGGTTTTTTAGAATTTTTTTTTCTTGTTTCAGAACTTTGTTTATTTATTTATTTTTATGGCCGGCTCAGCCTGCTCTGAGGGTAGGGCTGACACAGCATATGGTGCCAGGGATTGAACCTCGGTTCCTGCAGCCACCCAAGCTTTCCCAAGCAGGCGCTTTACACCACTGAGCCATCCTGCTGGGGCCCAGCTCCCAAAGTTATGCATAAAATTTTCAATGCTTTTTTTCTGGAGAACTGGTATATAACTTCATCAGAGTCTCATTTGGGTTTGCTGATTTATTTGTTCATTGATACAATAAATTGTTTATTAATAGATCAAGTACTGTCCTGAGTGCTTGGGATCTAGTAGCAAATATGAGAGAGAAGCTCCCAAATATAAGTTTATAACCTGAAAAGCAAACAAACAAATAAGAAGATCTTAGATACAGCAAGGTCACATAAAAGGATAGTGTGATAGAACACGGGCCACAATGGTCATTAAAGACCTCTATAAGGAAAACTTGGCTCTGAAATAGGAAAGAATAGAAGGGACTAGTCATGTAGGCATCTTGAAATCCAAGAGAAAAAGTGTTCCCATTAGAAGTTTAAAGGAACTGTGGCCTGGATGTGCTGAGCACATATGAGAATTCGAAAGGCATCTACTGGGAGTGATAGAAGTAGTGAAAGAGAATGTGGATTGAAGCCTCTGGGATATGATAAAAGATCAGGATTTCATCTTAATGCACTAAGGACAAATAGACTGCAGAAAAATATTCTGCTTTGCATGGGAAGGTCTAAGTTTCTTTCTGGCTGTACACTTTGTATATGTGCATGACTATCATATGCTCCATCATTAAATACGAGGTTAACCCAAGATGAGCACAACTTCAGTGGAGTCCCCTCCCCATCCTGCTCCAAGCTGCTTCCTGTTCCAAGACCTGTTCCACCGCTTTTGCCATGCCAGGTAAATTCTAGTTCCTTCCCAGAAGAATGGAGCAGAGGGATGCTTTCCTTTCATCACTAGGCTCCATGCAGCTCTCCAACTGAGAAGTAGCTGGAGACTTGAGTGTCTTCGCAGGAGAATAAAGGAGGACTTCATTCTTTACTAGGGAGGCCTTAAGCACATCATTTCGCTTTATCTCTCATTTCATTTGTGAAATGGGAATAATCATTTGCACTTGGGAAGATTGTTGTGATGATCACCTAATATATACTACAGTGATCTGAAAATAAAACAGTGCAGGTTTCTTTATAGGAAAGTACATTATTTACTCTTCTGAGGAGTATTGTGTACTTATAAACCCAGTCTTGGGCACATAGACATGTATCAATTTAAGGAAACCTGACACATAGGAATAATTGCCTGAAGTATAAAAATGGTCACTTTAAAATTAAAATACAATACAGTCCTCTTGAATAAATAATTTTGGTTTATGGAAAGAAGCCTTTCAAATACACTTTAAGCACCATTTCAAGACTAGGGGTGTAGCTCAGTGGTAGAGTGCTTGCCTGAATTGTGCAAGGCCCTGGGACCACACAAACACATGTACAAACCTCCTACTTGTACCCATTGAGGCAAGCATACCAGTACCTATGAATTTAAGGAAAAAATCATTTCACGTTATAACTTTTCCTCTTTTTTTGACGGGACCGGAGTTTGAACTCATGATCTTATACTTGCCCAGCAGGCACTTGTGCCACAGAGCTATCTCCCCAGCTCCAATGTTTTATTTTTTAAAAAACTTTATTTTATTTTTGATCGATACAGGGTCTTGCTATGTAGCTCAGACTCAGTGATCTTCCTGTCTCAGCCTCCACAGTGCTGGGATTACAAGGATGTATCACCATGCCAGGTTTGAGGGCCAGCATGGCATACAGTACAGAGGATTGAACATAGGACCTTGAGCTTGCCAGGCAGGTGCTTAGTCTGCTGAGCTATCTTCTCAGCCTTGTAATTTTTTATCAATCAGAGCCTAGAGTTTATTTACTTTAAACACCTATGTACTCAACACATAGTAAGTTCACCTATCAGTGTGCATATATGAATATAATAGCTTTATATGTATTAAGCTTGTGGAATTAAATGGAGGCCACACAAAGGAGACCTAACTATATACTTAGGGGGAGTCCACCACTACACTGTAATTGGCAGAGGTTCAAAGGTAAGCATGGGAGTGGTAAAGCCTCATGGAATTAAGAAAAAGAAAAAAGCAAAGTGAAAGCCTGCAGCTATGTTCTAATTGGAGGTTGTTAACAGGAAAAGCTGGAAGACTAACCAAATGGCCAGCTGAGCAAAAAGAAGCAGAGTATTCTACACAATTGGTTTGAGGAGCGTATTTGGCTTTCTCTGGTTGGTCCTGAACTGGAAAGGGATTAGTGGCAAGGAATTGAAAAGTTGGTAAGTATTGATCAAGTTCCTAACACCCTCATGGCAGCCAGAGCTGGTGGTTTGATTTCTCTGGTTTGTTGCTACAGGTCTTGGCTCAGAGTTCTCTTGTCATATGTGGTCTGGCCACTGTCCATTTGTATAGTCAATCTCTCAAGTCATTAACTAGAAAATAATCTATGTCCACCAATCAAACAGAAACTAGATCAAGGTTAAGTCACCTCCCTTTTGGTGAGAATGTTCTGCTATATTAAGAAGTATTTTTGTTTGTGCCTGTTAATTCCTTTCTATCTAATATATTCTTTTATTGAAATTAAATTTAGGCATCTATTGAATATTAAGCAAGAAATCCACGGAGAATGAGTTGCTCAGCTTTAAAATGGACTTGTAAAATCCAGGGCAGAAACAATAGCTTGACAGAAAACCTTTCATTTGTTTATTTATTTACTTCTTTATTTAGAAAACCTTTTCTTTGAATATGAAAAGCCTAGATTTTGAGTATCAAGACCAAACGAAGGATTCAGATTATAACATTTATTCCATAAAAAATAGATTTGGGAAAAGAAATGACATGTCAAAAGGGTATTTTCTCAATCCAGAAAGCAATCACAAGTCTATGGAATAGGTAGGAAAGGATCTTAGACACTGAAAGAACTCCTTTATATACTCCCAACCTGGTCACTATGGTGGTGGGGCTGGGGGCAGATCTAAATGGAACACTTGCTGCTTTAAGGGAGTGTAGAGACAGAGGACAGAGAGAAGGAGTGACTCGTATCATCATTTTAAGACAGAACCCAGAACAGCTGTAAGCCTTATAGAATGTACCAATCCAGGGGCTGGTGAAATAGCTCAGTGATCTAAAGCACCTGCTTAGGCAACCACAGGGACAGCAGTTTGGTCCCCAGCACCATATGCTGCGCCAGCCCCACCCCCAAGCAAGCTGAGATGGCCATAACATAAATTAATAAAATTTAAAAAAGAATATACCAGTCCAGTAGGGCACAAGCAGGCACACAGGGCAGGCACAGTGGCTTGTGGTGACTAAGAGTACTCTCCACCCATCACAACATGCACATTTCATATTAATCGAGAGTGGGACATGGGGCTCTGAGCAGCTACAGACATAGACTAGATGTGCGCCCAAAAGTCCTCACAAGCAGCCTCATGAGGACTTCCATCTCAGAGGATGCCAGATAAAGTGATGACATGGGCAGGGGGGTGAATGCCACCCACCATCCTCAACCTGTTTAGATGCCAGCCTGCTGAGGAAAGCATAGGGAAAGAGCTGAAGAGATGTTCAGATCAACTGAGATTGTCTGAAACTTTGATTTTTGCCTCCTCATGTGGTAATTTTTTTTGTTTTGTTTTGTTTTAATTAATTTTATTTATTTATTTTTTTCTTGTTTCAGAAGCTTTATTTGTTTATTCACTCATGTTTATGGCCGGCTCAGCCCTTCCCGATGGCAGGGCTGGTGCAGCATGTGGTGCCGGGGATCGAACTGCAGTCCCTGAAGCCACCCAAGCTTTCCCAAAGAGGCGCTTTAGACCACTGAGCCATCCCGCCAGGCCCCTCATGTGGTAATTTTGTGGAATAGAGATTGAACTATAAAAAAAATAAAGCTTACATTTAGCAAATACTTGAGGTTTTTACATTATAGCTTATAGCATATATGTATGTATATATATATGGATATATTTTTATCAATGACTCAGTTGTGCTTTTTAAAAATAAAGTTCTCAGTTTCTTTAAGTAAATTTGGGAACATTATTTACCTACTTATTTACTATATGAATAATATTGACTGAGCAAAAATAGTTTATGGCCAAAGAAATATCATATGAAGATAGTTTATCTATATAGTTACATAGTTCATCTAACTAAAATATTTTAGTTAGCATTCTGAGTAATATAAACCTTAGTATCTGAATTGTCTTGAATCATCATTACCTTCTATAATGACAGCCACTGATGAAATTAAAACCTTTCTCTTTAGGTTGGTGAGATGCTTCAGTGGTCTAAAGCGCCAGCTAAGGCAAGCTTAGGCAACCTCAGGAACTTGGAGTTCAATCCCTGGCACTAAATGCTGTGCCAGCCCCACCCCCAGGGGAGGCTGAGCCAGCCATAACATAAATAAATAAAGCTTAAAAATGTTTTTTAAAATTTTCTCTTTATTTGATTTTTACAAACATAATTTTAGACTTACAAACACATCAGTTCTTTAGCTATATAATCAAATATTATAAAAGATATTAAGTCTCTGATAATCTTATGTTGAAGAATACTATCAATAATCAAGTGTTGAATTCCTCCTAGGACCAAGACTTTTATACACACTATGTCATTTACTTCCTACAGCCATCCTTGAGAGTGCTATTGTCTCGATTTTACTCCTTAGGAAAGCAAGGTCGACCAAAGAATCCAACAAGGAAATGGCAGGTTTAGACAAAAAGTCCCAGCTTTTCCAGTCCCCCACAGATGAGACATGCTCTGGCCTCTCCCCTCCATTGCTGCTTCTCTCTGCTCGGCCTTTTAACATTGGGGTGGGTGGGGGGAACTGAACATGCAGAGATGGTAAATAATTATAATTTCTTCTTTGTCCTAATTTCCACATGGCTGTTATGCAAATTACATCAGGTATAACAAATACTCAATCTTTTAAAAGTAACATACTACATTTTAATACTCTCCAGACAAATATGGTATTCAGCAAATGATTACAGTGAATTGAGATCTATGTTTTGACCTGCCTCCTTTGAGAAACATTACATGTAGTGAAAAAACATTTTTCTATCACAGAAAATGTCTCTAATGTGTTGTTGGGCCATAAGTTGTCTCTTCATTACATCCCAGAGGGAGGAAATGGAGTGGAAAAGATTCTGCAGCTTACCTATGAGAGGATATTCCACATTTCGGTAGAAGAAAAAAAAATCCATCAAAAGTTAAGCTGATAAGTCAAGGATTCCAAAATAAGTCTTGGGATATAGACTGTACATTTGTTTTTTTTTTTTTAAAAAAAAATCATGCTAACATGGCTGAATCTGTATACCAGACGTTGAAGATGGACTCTTGCTCCAAGTGATTTTGTCCTTCCACCTGCAAGTGTTATCTTTTCAAAGCCTGGAGGTAGGAAGAACTGGTAGGATGGCCAGAAGGAAAGAAATTCTGATAGCAACCCAGGTTGCACTCCTGAAGAAAATCTCAGAAGAACATACAGGTCTTCTCACACCTCAAGTGTTGAAAAAGCAAAACAAAACAAAAACTCAGCTGGGATGAGGGGATATGAAGTTCAACACTGAACACAGAAAATGCACCATGATTTTCTTTTCATGTGGTTAGCAATGGAATTTGGTGACCTGAACACATGTGTAGCTACCAAGAGTTTTAGTAGTAATAAAAGATACTAGGGGCCAGGGAGATAGCTCAGGGGCACAAGTGCAAGGTCCTGAGTTCAATCCCTGGCAAGTACAAGGTCCTGAGTTCAATCCCTGAATCCCCAGTTCCACAAACAATAAAAAAGTCCTGTAATAAAAGATACTATTCATGAAATGCTTCTTTATGCATCAAGGACTTGCTAAGTACTTTACAGAGATGACTTTATTCCATCCTTAACCAGCTCTATGACATAGTTATGAGTTATGGTCCTGTTTTACACATGAGTAAATGGAGGGTTAAGGAGATTATTTCCTTGCTAGATGCTATGTACCTAATAAATGGCCTTGACATCAGATTCAGAGGTCTCCCTATTTCTTTGTAGCACTAATGGTATCTGTCAGAGTTATTGCTTAGTAATAATAAACAATGAACTCTATCTGAAACAAAACAAAACACTAGAAGTACCCCACTAATGGATAGATAACCAAACGAACTGAAGTCAGCTTGTTGAGAAGATGCCTACTTTCTCTATAACAGCAGTATTCATAATGACCAAGACACAGAATCAATCCAGGTATACACACACAGTGATGAACGAAGAAGTGAAAGGTGGCATTTTTATTGTCATTAAAATTCTGGCATTTACAGTAACATGGATAGGGTTTGGGGACATTAAGTTAAGTGAAATAAGTCACAGACAAATATTACATGTCCTCATTTGTATGTGGAAGCTAAAACATTGATTTCAAAGAAGTAGAGATAAAATCATGATTACCAGAACCTAGCAAGGGTGTGGGGGAGAGGGATAGAAAGGGTGATTAACAAGTTTAGGGGTGCAATTGGTTAGGAAAAATAACTTCTAATATTATATAGTATAGTAGGATGATTATGGTTGATGACAATTTCCTGCACATTTAAAAATAGCTGAAAGACAGCCAGATACAGTGGCACACACCTGTAATCCCAGAATTCTGGGAAGCTGTAGTAGAAGGATCAAAAGTTTGAAACCTGTCTGGGCAATTTAGTAACTTAAGAGACCCTGTGTAAAAATAAAACTTTAAAACTTACAACAAAGCATTGGGGATGTAGCTCAGTGCAAAGACCCTGAATCAGTACTGAAAAATAAAGGCTAGCAGAGAGGATTCTGAAAATATAAGTGTCTGAGGTGACATATGCTAATTACCCTGATCTGATCATTACTGACTATATAAAATATTTAAATGTTGCACTGTACCCTATTCATTTGTAGAATTGCTACATGTAAAGTATGTATTACTATACATATAAATATTTTTTAACTGGAAGAAAGGGGATGGGGAGCTCCAAGATCCAAGAAAGCTGGGAAAGCAGGTTTAGGAGACAGGAGTTGAGGGGTTTGGGAAAACTCAGTCCAAACTGTTGCTATCTGTGCTTTCCACACTTCCCACTTCTACAAACCACCACTAGGCCCCATACTGCACCATGAAGCTCCTCCAAATGCTCTTTCTCCATCTCCAGACCTGGGTGGCAGGGTTTACTGCTTCGTGTCTGGGACACAGTATTCCAAGGTATGGGGGGAATGGGACTCAGATCCTGTGGCTTCCACAATATCCGCACAAGAACAGACTAAAAGAGCTATTCCCTCAAAGGTGAAGACCCAAAGGAGCTTTGCAATGTCTTCTCAGACTATCCATTGTAGCCATACTGTAGCAGCAAATCATTCCATTAGAAATGTAAATGTAGGTCTGTGAAATAATTTTGAGAAGCCGGGCAAAGTTTGAATTATGCAAATATTAAGTATTGCAAATCAAAACCTTACTGACCTAGAAATTCATCCTAATAGATGTATTTGCAATCTCTAAATGCAAGCTTTAAAAGGCAATCCATATGCTAAGCATCAATTAATTGGGATGTTTAAGGAATGAAATATTCTTATTAACTTAAATTTCTAAGGAGGTGTGATTAAGTTTTAAAAAGATTCACAACCCTCTGTATTTCAGATCTTATCCTGAAATTCTTAATAATGTATTTGGATTATAAAGATTTTGCAGGACCTCTGGGTTCGTATTGTCACCATGTGGGGTGGTAAAGTGCAGTGGGTATGGACTAGAATGTGTGCAGTCCCTAGGACACACACTGTGTATATTTCATTAACCAGTCTGTTGGGAGCTTGCCCAAGCTTGCTTCTCTATTGCATAAAAATTGAGCAGAGGAAATAAATTCTATTCATTTTTTAAAAAGCATTTTATTTGGAGCTCACTCTGTACATGCATATTATGAGGTGCTGTGAACAAAGATCTATGTGATAAAGGTGTTTTAAAAGTGAGATACAAATTTTAAAAAGTAGATGACTAATTCTGATAGAGGGATATAGATTGAGGCCATCACAGTTGGACCTAGAAGGAAAATGAGTAGGATATTACCAGGTGAGAGAGAGAAGGACCATTTTAAGGCAGAAAGAAACAAAATGAGGCAAGACGTCAAGACATGACAGATTTAAGGGAAGGAAGAGTAACTTAGTCTACCTACTCAGAATGTGCTAGCCGACTCTGAGATCACTGAAGGGCGAGTCAGGACAAGATCGCCAATGGATGCAAATGCCACAGTAAAAAAAAGTACATATCTTTTTTTCCCCTCTCCTTCCAATATAGTACTTTTCCTTTTTTTAATTTCACGACAAGGTCTTGCTAAGTCTCAAATTTGTAACCTTCCTATCTCAGCTTTCCTGAGTTTGATTACAGATATGCATGACTACACTTGGGTAGCCACTGTATCTTTTTTAAGTAAAGGAGTGATGAGGAGACCACAAATGTGATTTTAGGAAAATCAGCTAGCAACAGGGAAGAGTGAAAAGGAGATATTAGAGATGGGCACAATTATAGAAGAAAATTTGCAATAGTTTACAAAATAATAAATGATTTCTTATACAAATGTGATAATGGTTGGAAGGATTCTTTCTCTGAAAGAATCCATAGGATTTTATCTGCTTGAACACAACAGGGTGGTAGTGAAGAAATAAGAATTTAGATAATAGGGGGCTGGAGAGATAGCGCAGGGGCACAAGTGCCTGCCTGGCAAGTGCAAGGTCCTGAGTTTGATTCCAGTTCCAGAAGAAAAAAAAAAGACTCCAACTTAGATAATAGGGCTCATGTCATAATAATTCTTTAGTCATATTTTTATCAATAAGACAAAATATCTAATACCCACAATTTAAGGGAGGAGAAGTCTCAACCCGTGGTTGGCAGGCTCAAATTCTGAGTGAGGGATTGAGGTGGCAATCATGGTGGAAGAGCATGGGCAGAAGAAATCTGCTCACCCCATGGTGGCCAGAAAGTAGAGAGAGAAAGGAGGAACCCCAGAGGGAGATGTGCCTTTCTAGATTATGCCCCAGGGGCCAGTGTTAAACCAGGCCACAAGGAGTCAATGGATTAGTTGATGAATGTGCATAGTGCTCCATGTTCCAATCACCTCCCCAACGCATGAAGCTTTGGGGGCACACTCAGATCTAAACCACAACTATAACCATTTCATCTCACAAATGCAGTAGAAATTCCACTTCTGTTCAGTCACTGAATAAGAGAAGCAATGGTTTCTAGTTTCACTTGGTCATCTCCCAGTCTAGGCTTGTTAACTCAAGATTGTCTGGAATTGAAAAGATCCATATTTTCAAACAGTTTTTTTTTTTTTTTTAAGAAAATATGGTTTCTGATAATCATCCAGTTTAAGAAAGTATCAAAGACCAAAGAGATAGCTTGGCGGACTAAGTGTCTGCTTTGTCAAGTGCAAGGACCAGGGTTCGATCCCCGGTGTCACATGCAGTGCCAGCCCTGCACCTGGGGTGCACCGAACTCACGACCAAGTCCAGGTGTGGTGGCACACACCTATAATCCCAGCTGTGGGGAGACTAAAAACAGGAGGATCACTAGAGTCTGATCTGTATAGTGGGACTTTGTAACAAATACATAAAGATGAAAAAGAAGGAGAGAAGGAAAGAAGGAAGTTAGGAAGGAAGGAAAGAAAGAAAGAAAGAAAGAAAGAAAGAAAGAAAGAAAGAAAGAAAGAAAGAAAGAAAGAAAGAAAGAAAGAAAAAAAGAAAGAATCGAGCTTGAAGAAGTACAAAGGAAATGATGCCCAGTAACACGAGAGTAGTAATATCCTTTCTGCTCTAGCTCTAAAACATATCCTGAATCTCATTATTTCTATCTAATACCACCTTGTCCATGCTCATCCTAAAAACACTTATCAAGTCCCAAAACTAAGCAATGGTTTCCCACCTTGCTTCAGTTCTTGCCCCTATGCAACACATTTGCCATTAAACCAAGCAGAAACAATCTTTTCCTCCTTCCCTCCTCCTCCCTTTCTTCTTCTTCATCTTTTTTTTCACCCATGAAACAAGGCCTCACTGTGTGTTGCCCAGCCTGGCTGTATTAGTTACTTTTTACTCATTGCTGGGACAAATACCAGACACTCAAGATGAAGGAAGGAAAGGTTTATTTAGCTCACAGTTTGTGGAGGTTTCAGTCCATATTCGGCTGGCCCAAGGCTGAGTGGAACAGAGCAGAGAGCATCCAGAGGTCCTGATTTCAATCCCCAGTTCCGCAAAAAAAAAAAAAAAATTTCCAAGACCTAGACTGTTGCAATGACAAGCTCATTCCATGTTTTGCAAAGGTTTGTCTGATCTACCACCAGTCTAGATTGGTGATGGTTATGGTTTGTGTTTAGTTGTCCCCCCAAAGCTTCATGCAGTCATGGGGCTGGGACTTCTAGAGTTTGAGATTAACTCATCATCCACTGGGATTATGGGTAATCCAAGGCTGGGATTATGGGTTTTACTTCTGCTGAGATTATGGGTGTGAGTGTTATACCCAGCCTCAGGTGGAGAGCCTGAATGTAATAGAAGAGAAACAGAGAGACCAA
>PVJA010016584.1:0-43117 GCA_004027025.1 Myocastor coypus
AATTTTCTATCTAACCCAAAGAGTCCATAACCCTTATCATGCCAAATACATTTAGTCCATCTCTAACATTTGCCAAATTCTTAACAGTTTCAGCACTGTGGAAAAATCCATCTCAAAAGACTTACCTGAGGGCTGAGGAGATAGCTCAGTAGAATAAGCACTTTTACCTGAGTTCAATCCTCAGTTCTGAAAAAAAAAAGCTCATCTGAGACATAAGGCAAACTATTAGTTGTAAACACGTGTAAAATTTAAAAAAGTTAAATGTTTCTAACATACAATGGCACAGGGTAAACATTTCCATTTCAGAAAGGAGAAGGAGGGAAATAGAAAAAATTCTAAGCAAAACAAGATTGAAAGCTAACTTATTAAACTTGATTTTTTTCTTTATTATCTAAACAAAATACAAAATAGTTAAAAAAAAAAAAAGAAAGGAAAAATAAATGATATGGAACTGCACCCAACAAAACAAAAGGAACTTGGCATACGGAGCTCTATGTGCTGCATTCAGGGCTGGTTTTGAGAAGAGGTGAGCTCTGCAGGCTTCAGCACTTTTTCTCCTATGGCCTGGCAGGTGGCAGCACAAGGGGCTTCTTTCTTGGGATGATTCTACTCACTGCCTGTAGCTTTCCTCAGTAGACGTTTCATGTTCCTCCCCTCTACATATTCCTGGGGCTCTGCACTGCACACTTGACTTCAATCACACAAATTTAATTAAAACATTATCAAGGGTACATTGTATGGCTTTGAAGGCCTTCTTTTATAATCTGAGTGGTAGCCACTATGACTGCACAACCCTTAAATTCTACATGTGTGCAAATTGCCACCACATGTATGACACTAAGGCATGCTGCTGGTTCAGCCAGTAGCTGGGCTTGTTGTCTCATGGAAGAAATAGTTTCTGAAGGTCTGGAAGGCTGAACTATAGAAAATAACTCCCATGGTGGTTCTGAAAGATCAGGACACACTCAGGCTCTCTTTCAAAGCCTCAAAGAAATTTAGTTTTTCATACTCTTGAATTCGTAAAGGCTGAGGTCTGACCAATTTGTGAAATGCTTTGAAGGCATCTACTTATTTTCCTGATGCAGAGTCCTTATGCTCTTCTTAATGCAAATGTTTTTATAGACCATAGTTTCATTTGTCCAGATTTGCACTTCTTCTGGAGAAAAACTAGAATCTCTTCATAATATTAGCTCTCCATTTTATTCCTGTTTCTTGTCATAATTCTGTCTAAAATATCCAGAAGTGCTCAGGCTATATTATAAAAATTGGTGTGCCTTGAAAGACAACTCCTCTATATCAAGTAGTTCAATTTTTAATTTATCTGACACAAAGTTATAGAATAGGAACAACAGCAAAATTATTTGCAAAAATGTATTGCATACAACAGCTGGTAAAGTTTCCAGTACAATCTTCATTTCCATCTGAATCCTCCTGAACCAGGCCTCCACTGTCTTGCTTCCACTCAGCATTATGAACTTTAATCAGGATTACCCTGCAAGGTTGTGAGTTTGCACTCTGGTCTTGAAAAAAAAGAAAGAAAGAAAGAAAGAAAGAAAGAAAGAAAGAAAGAAAGAAAGAAAGAAAGAAAGAAAGAAAGAAAGAAAGAAAGGATTACTCATTAAACTTGGCTTATGGCCTTCTAAGATTCCCTTAGCCTGTATGCCCACACATTGTTGGCCTCCTTCCATAAACTAATTTCAAAGACTTTTGTGCTATGTAATAAGGAAAGAATAACTTAATTTGGATTGTGGTTTTCAGGGAATTCAGTCCATGGTAAATTCGCTCTAGGGAAGAAGTACATAGTGGAAGGGCACAGTGGTGGGAAAACACTTTTCTTGTGGTAGCTAGGAAACAGAAAACCATGTAAGGCTGGAAGATCTTGGGGACAAGAATACATCTTCCAAGTGTTGACTCCAGTGACCTACCCTGCTTATCATGCCCCACATATACATCGAAGACTGTTTCCTGAGACTGTTTAGATGATATTTTAGATCTAACCATCACAACTGTAAGCCAAAGTGGTAAATGCATGTATCAAGGCCCATCACAGATAGACATACTAGCTGTTATTCAGAGGTCTAAAGCACCATACTTTCCATATTCCTTTGAAAGTGTAATGGGCTGATGTCATTAGATCAATGATGGTACAACAATGGAACTTGTGCTACAGCCATCTATTTACTGTTACTTCTTTAGAAGGTTCACCATCACTGCACTAGACCAAATGTTTGTCTTATTGCATTCCCGTCAAGTACTTACACAGTCCCTACTAATCATTACAGACAAAGGTTTATATGAACATTTGTTCCTCAACATACTTCACAGAGTACTGTATTCCAGAATTAAATAATGGACTATCTTATTACTTTCTATTGCTGGGACAAAATAACTGATGCCCACAAGTTAGTTAGAAAGGAGAAACCTATTTTTGGTCAAAATTTATGGGTTTCATTCCAGAGTGGACTGAATCCAGGTCAGAGTAGCATAACAGATGTGCACAGCAAAGGAAAATCATCTTGGAGCATGTCAGCAAGAGTAAGAGGGAGATCAGGAAAGAGGAAGGGAAATATATACCTTTCTTGGTGGTTCCCCTAGGGAGGCATGTTCCCTGATCTGGCCTCACCTCCCAAAATTACATTTAGTTGCGAACTCATCAGATGATTAATCCACTGATTAGCATCATCCTCCATGATCTGATCATTTTCCCAACGCACCACACATGAGCAAAGGAAGCTTTGAGAGACCTCTAAATGAAAACCATACCAGTGAATTTTTGAGATTTTAATTTTAGTTTTCTGAATAATAGGGTTCAGAGTTTTTCTGCTGATATAATACCAAGAGGAGAAGAATATGCTGTCACCTAACGTAGTTCTCTAATATATCTCACATGATGGTGACTAGCTGGAAAGTTGAAGGAAATGTTCATCGGGAGTTAAAGGCTGATAGCCTGGATCCCTAAAGCACTCCTTCGGATTCATGCACATAAGCTCTTTAGTCAGCCATTTCATTTGAAAACTTCAGTTATTTTTAGCTATGATTTACCAAGTTAACATTTTCTAATTTTGATTTTCATTATATTCTAAGTATTTAAATATAACTCTATTTGAGTATAGTTAAATAACTATATTTCAGTCAACTCATTTTTTCTTAAGAGTTTTTTATTTTTATTTTTATTTTTTCTTGTTTCAGAACCTTTGTTTATTCACTCATTTTTATGGTCAGCTCAGCCTGCCCCGAGGGCAGGGCTGGCACAGCATGTGGTGCCTGGGATGGAACCGCGGTCCCTGAAGCCACCCAAGCTTTCCTAAACAGACGCTTTAGACCACTGAGCCATCCCGCCGGGCCCCAAGTCAACTCATTCTTGATAATGAAGTATCTCCGTGACATGAGAATTAGCCTCCCTCCAGTTAGTCTGTATGTCTGAGTGTGTGCACCCAGTAGTTTTACCCAATTGTGTGAGCAAGAACTATATTTTGATCTTTGATCACATTTTCTAGAAGTATATAGAGTGTGAACATTCCAGAATAAATTATAATGATCTGAGACTTTCTTGCTTCATTGATCAACTTACAGAGGTAGACCAATATTATTTATATTTTCTTGGAATTCTTTGGATGTGATACATTTCTTTAATAAAATTTATTATAAATATTTAATTACCATACATCATGAATCTGAGTTTTGATTTTATTCCATTTTGTCCTTTTATATGAAATAAGAACCACAAAAATTCAGCCAATACTCATCATATCTATTTTTCTATAAGCTTTTCCTAGCAAATATCTAAGTACGCAGACCTCTTTTCATTTGAAACATTCTGTTTAGATCATAAATTTTCCTGGTTCATGAGAGTTTTATACATAAAGCGTCTAGAAATTTTTCGTGTGGATTGTAGTTATGTTAATTTTTTTCATTTTCCTAGATTCTTTTGACATCTGTTAATGTAGAAAGATGGTTTTAAGTAATTATTATGCAGAATATGTTCCATTAGTAGAATCAAGTTGTTCTGCTGGTAAAATTGAATAATGACTCATTTTCTCAATCTGTAGAAAAACAAACCAATTAAAGACAATTTAATTCAATTTTATGTTTTCATACAAATGTATTTGTCTCCAACATTTACTCTTTTTGAATCTCGATTATCCCTCTGTATGTAAAATTCTATCTGAGAAGCAAAGTATTACCCAATTTGATTTTATAGGCAAATAATACTTAGTACATCAGATTTCACTGTGTTCCATAGAGCACTGAGATTTCCACTTAGTAAACAAACTGAATACTCTTGAGAACCATTGATTGAAGGTCTCTAAATAAACAGAAAAGTATTAATATGGAAAATATAAAGTTAATGTTCCTGTTTAATTAACTTTTTGAATACTTTAAAATGAACACAATTACCTGGTATAAATCTTTTGTCATGTGCTCTTGATAATATTTTTAAGGATATTTAAAATTTTTGTGTGTGTGGGACCAGTGTTCAAACTCACAACCTTGCACTTTCCAGGCAGGCACTTTTGCCTCAGAGCTATCCCCTCAACACCCCTTTGATAATATTTTCAACAAAAAAAGTTAGACATTGCCAGCCTCACAGAGTGAAATGTAAAGCTAGGGATTTGGACATGTGGATAAAATATGCTCTTCATTCTGGATCATAAACCATTCAGAAAAGTTTATTAGACTCAATAACAATGAAAACATAGCTAATCTATTTTGTAAAAAGGGAGCTTTCTTTGAACAGTAATAATTGTGAAAATAAGAGAGATTTGCTTTCCATGGGGGAAGCAACTATTGTTTTCAAGGCAGAAAATTATAGTTGTATTAAATATACAACAACACACAGATAGAAGGCCAGATTGAAGAATATCCTCTTGGTGAGACAACAAGAATTCTCAGAATAAAAATCATTGTTAACCATCCATTACACAATAATGTCTGAAACCTGAAAATAATTTAGGCTTTTAGCACTTTTTCTTTCATTAGTCTTGTTTTGAGCTATCACTGAAAGGAATTTAAGGAGATAATGTCATTATTTGCATAATCAGGAAATAAAAAGTCTTTTCTTTGCCTTGAAGGCTGTTAAACACAATTTATAAACCTGAAAAAGTACAAACCAAACACCTATTAAAATGCTTCACAACAGAAAATGTTGATACGATAAAATGTATTTACGTATAAATTTGATATGTCAAAGGTCCTTCATATCTAACATAAAATTTGGCCTTAAAAGTCATTTTTCTTACCATTAATGAGCTTTGCTCTTTATTCAGTAATATTTAAAACATAATTCAAGCTTTTATTATTGAGAGTTCATACAGAATTTTATGTAAATATTTCTTGTGTTTGTGCTTTGTGACAAAGAAAGTATGTCCTCTTGATTTCCAGATGACATAATTTCTCTATAAATAATGTCTTATCCACACTTATAGGTAAAGCAAGGGATTGTCAGGAATTTTGAGCAATATGAAAAAAGGATATAGATAAAATTAATTTCAAAAAGACCTTCATGTAAATATTGTTCGATCTCCTGTTATTAAAACACTAGTGTAGCACAGAATTCAGCTATATACTTAATACACTACTAGCTGTGTCTTTCTGAGGTGCAGTCTACTCTATAATTATAAAACAACAAGAACAATCTTGAAAAGAGTAGGAGCTACCTAAAAGAAGACAAGAAAAAGGTGTTATATTTTAAGGGAAAATATGCAGAAAACTACTTGATTACTCAGTATTGCAGAAGAAAAAAATGTTTATTATTATCTAGTAAGAATTAGTCATACCTTGCTAAAATTCAGAATTTTTTCCACACAAATCCTAAGAGAGCCTCAATTTCTTATTGCTTTACACTGGAAACATTATAAAATTATAGATGTATGTTAAATTCTCAAAAAATCCAGAGCCTGGCATGCTGGTTCACACCTGTAATAATAGCATTCAGGAGACTGAGGTAGAGAATTGTTGCAAGTTCGAGACCAGTGTTGGCTCCAAAGTGAGTTCAAGGCTGGCCCTGAGCAAAATAGCAAGGCCATGTTTCCCAAAGAAAAAAAAAAATGCAAAAATATAACTAAAACTTACAAAATACTAAAAACATATAAAGTACTTAAACATACAATCATTTAAAGTTTATTATCTAGTCTCCACCATATCAATCTGATTATTAACAAATGATTTTTGATATGCATAGAAATATTTTCCAACGTGCTTTGCTACTTCCCCAGGGCCAGGATTACAAGCACATATCACCATGCCTGGTCTTGATGGCTGGCTTAGAGCATGCCCAGGGACTGGGCTGGTGTGGCATGTGTTGCCAGGGATTCAAATTCAGTCACTTCAGTTGCCTACGTAGGTGTTTAGTCCTCTGGGCTACCTCACCAGCCCTCTTTGCTTTATATTTGAAATATAACTCATAATTTTCTGTCATTTTGTTGTGATAAAAGTTGTGTTAGGGAAAATAGATTTTGGAGGAGTAAATATACTGTTTGTATTTAACTACCACTGAAAATCACTGTCATGAGAAATAATTTAGGAAGTTGGAGATTTAAAAACTAAGGGATATTCTACAAGGCCAACACTGTAGAAGTCTGAAGAAATGGATGCTTAGATTACAGAAAATTAACAAATAGTCCTCAGTTTTTACAAAATATTCTTTTCTAAAATTTTTATATAAGTTTTCTCTATAAAATTTGTATAACAGAAGATTGAAGCAGGAAAGGGGTCAAATCTGAAAATGCTTACTGGAATTTTGAGATACTTCTCTGAACATATCTGTGAATAGCATAGTTGTTTAAGTTTAGAACCCACCAATCTAGGGTTAGTATTTAATTTCAAATATTTCCAGTTATTGATTCAAATTTCTGATCTGTGTCACATAGTGGGAATGTCTCAATTCCAAGTTCTACTTTATTCCATGGTTAATTATTGTGTCGTTTCAATAAAATATTCCAATCGATTTGGTATGCAGCTTTATAGATTGTTGCATAAAATACTTTATATCCATTTTACCTATGATTATGTTCTTACATCACAGTGTGAGAACTATTATTCCCAATGAATTTTTTTTTCCAAATAATTTCTTGAAGAAAATTTGATATGGGAAAGAAAAATAATATAAACAACAAACTGAGGAAGAACTCTGATATTTTTGCAGAACTAATTGATTTCTAGAGATGGTAGCTCTGTGTTGCTTTGTCTAAGGCCCTTTCCTTACGTCTACACAGGACAGCCACAGCAGGAATACAAACAGAAGGCTTGAAATCATAGTATGAACCAGATTTTAAGAACCACTGCTCTCACTCCCATTTCACTCCTCCATTCTGATTTCAGAGAATTCTGACTTGACTTTCTCATCCAAAAGAATTCTTAAAATGTCAATGTGCATAACATTAATATCCATTAATTTTGATCCAACTTTGGCATAACAGTATCTTACTGTCTCCTTTCCTATTCCTCTGTTAGAAGGCAGAGTTTTGATGCTAGAACCCATTGGAGGACACTGAGAACCATAACATTAAATGGTAAGATTTATATTGCCAGCATTTGATCTTGGTTTGCCAGAATTCTGTAGGGAGATGCCACAGTGTGGTACTTACTGAACTCTTGGGTGGCACCACTGACCTCCCTAAGGACACATCATCTCTTCTGAGAAAAGTATAAGCAAGGAATAGGTTACCTACATCATCATCACCATCATCATCATCATCATCATCATTATTATTATTATTATTACTACTACTACTACTACATTGTCTCACTATGCTCTTCAGGCTAGTCTTGAGCTCACTTTGTAGCCCAGACTTGTCTTGAACCCAAGATGATCTACCTGCCTCAGCCCCTCAAGTGCTAGGATTACAGCCCTATGCCAGTAAGCCTGGTTAACCTATGTTTCCTTACATATCCTGTACTACCACCTCCTGGATACTACAGCCTGGTCAGCCCTGCAGGAAGAAGGGCTGATTCCAAGATATGCCACTTCTCTGTCCACATTCAGAATTTTAATGGCCACTGATTATAAATATGACAATGTGGACCCACATAGTGTCTCATTCTTTTCTTCTTTTGTATTATTGATGTGTTGGTAGGCATACATTCCTCATGACTCCCTCTTCTGCTCTGATTTTGTTCCCTTGCTTGACAATAGCTATTCAATTGTTTTCTATTTCATTTTCATTCCCAGGTGACTTGAGGGTTACTGAATCATTCACTCATGAAGTGACTCATGTAACAAACACTGCACTTCATGTATCTTCTCTGCATAAAGCCACATTCATGGAACAATAAATAAGCAGGTTTCTTTCACTGAGGTTCTGTAAGACAGACAATAAAAGGAAGGTGGGTAAAAGCCCAAATAATTTATGAATTCAGTAACTTGCAAGAAGGAAATAAAACATAATGATGTGGTAGAGAGTAAAAAATAATGAGAGGAAGGAGAAGAAACACTTCCCTTCTATGGTCAGGTCCCTAGGGAGAAAATGGAATAAAAACCTTGATTAAGGAAAGACTTGAACTATGTAAATATACTGGATGTCAATCTTCCTGGAAAGACAGAGGTGAGAAATAGAAGGAGCAGGTAGCCTGCAGTGGACAAAAGTTCACCTATTAGAACAGGAAAGCTTTTGTAATTTCAGAGAATGAAGGTGTGTGAACTTGTTGCTTTTGTAAGACATGAATATATGTTGAAATTTTTAATTTTAATGGTCTAAGAATGAAAAAGGCTGCTAAACCAAGAAACTCATATGTAAAACAATTAGAGCCAAAGCAGTAGTACACAAAAGGACTATTAGTGGATTATAACTGGCCAGTATTTATGATGGTGGAAATAAATAGAAAGGCACTTGAATTTGTTTTGTGAATTAAATTGATAGGTTATTCTGAGATGCTTCAAGAAATAACAATTATCCTATAGTAATACATTATAACTTTACATTATTGTAAAATAGCTAAAGTTTTATTCACTTATTTATTTACGTATGCATATGTTTGGTGCATGGTCTTATTACACAGCTTGGACTCATAGTGACTCTCTTGTTTTCAGCCTACCCCGTGATGGGATTCCTGTCATGTGTTACCATGCTTGGTCTCAGTGGCCTGTTCAGCAGGCTCCCGCGGGGTGGGACCAGGACTTCATGCGGTTCTGGGGTTTGAACCCCCATCCCTACACTTGCCTAAGCAGGTGCTTAGTCTGCTAAGCTGCCTTGCCAGCCCTAAGATAGCAAAAGTTTTAACCTCACTTGCATAATGGTACTTCTTAGATACTTGTGATGTTTCTTCCTCCAGTAACTAGTAGCTATGTGATTAGAATATACTTATTTAGAAATCGAGAAATATATGCGCATTAAAGTAACATTAATAGTGGCAAAATCTAAGTAGTATGGAAGATTTGGTTGTTAGAAGGGCATAATAAGAGATGGTGATGAAATGCAACACTTTAAGAAAGAATAGACAGCTCATAGTCCATGACTTTGAAACCAGGATGGAGAATTTAGCTTTGCTATAAAATGCCTTCAGAGTGAAATTTTCAGTACTGTTTCCTTAAGCTGAAAGAAGGAACATTTCCTAAAATATAAAACACGTTCTTTCATGAGTCTTCATTCCCAATAGTGCATAATACGAAAAACATCATACTCGTATTGAAAGCTTTTCAAATTCTCTCCTCATCCAATTTTTATTATTCCTACCTCATGGCTCAGAATTTGGCCACACTTAATATTTTCATTAAACTTTAATATTTGTATTTTCCATTTTCCCTTATTTGTCCATGTCTAAAATTATAACTTTAAGTACCACTAAAAATATTTCCTTTTTTCAATGATACCTACTCTGTGAGGATGCCAAGGACTTTGTTTTTTCTCTGCAACCCAGTATCACATAATGATAAAACTTTGGACTAATTGAGTCTAATTTCTACATACCTAAGTTATATTTATTTTCTCCACAAACTTCGAAACTGTAGAGCCAGGCGCGGTGCCTCACGCCTGTAATCCCAGCACTCAGGCAGCTGAGGCAGGAGGATTGGTACGAGCTCGAGACCAGCCTGGGCTACAAAAGTGAGCTCAAGGCCAGCCTCAACTGCATAGCGAGATGTCAAAAAGACAAAAAAAAAAGAAAGAAAAGAAACTGTCATAGATGATACATACATTTTTCTTTATACGCTGACTACACGTAATAGTACTTTTCCTAAAGGAGGCTTCCAATAAACACGTAGATGCTTGATTCAAATCCTCTTTCCCATAACTATAACATCAACCATAATCCAAGATAACTAATTTGATATGCAGTTTGCAGTGAAATCTGGAACTGTTTGTGCTGTGTTTTTCCTGGGGTTACTTGTTAAGGCAGGGTATATGTAGTTACATGTAACCAACACATGTATTTTACACAGCATTCCTACATTCTCTGGTTGTTAAATAATAGTGAGCAGTTCACTTCCTGTGCTCCACAACCTTTCCTTACCGTAGTAATCTTTCTGTTAAAAACAATGATGGAAGCCACTGCAGATGCTTTGTGGGCCCTTCACCTTTGCTTTCTCACTTAATCTCGTAGGCATGGTTTACGGAGGTTTACTCAATTTGGATAAAGAAAATACTGTAGAGGGGCTGAGAAAGAGTTCAGCAAGTTTTCAGGCCACATTACATTGGAACAAGAAAGTGTAGTTATAATTCCAGACTACCTGGCCTAGAGTATTTACTCTTCATTTCAGACAACATTGATGCAGGAGGGAGAGAAAGGTATCATCTTAGAAAAGGGCATATGTGCCCTTTTCTCTAAGAAACAGAGAAATGCCTGCTCGCTCTATTGATTCGAAAGCCTGTGTTAGTCAAGCTTAGCTTTTTTTTTTTTTTTTTTTTTTTTTTTTGCTGTTGGACAACCACTAAGGGGCAGTGATACACAAGCATCAGTGCTCTACAGCTTTGCGCAGCGAGACATGGCAGCTGCAAGTTCATTGCAGGGAAAAGAATTGAATCCTCTCAGTTTTATTTCTCAGTAGAGAACTGGAGCAGAAACAAAGCAAAACACTTTGTCTCCCCCCAGGATCTAGTTATACCTTTTACTAAGACAAACACATCACATTCAATTCTCCTATTCCTTTGTTGATGAGAGAGCTATACATTCAGAGAACCAACTGGAGCATCCAGATAACTCTCACACAAAAACAAACAGAGCCTTTGTTTACAGATCTTTTTCCTTTCTTTACCCACTACCCTGGGTTCACAGAGGCAGGCAAGTAAACTTCAAGCATGAAAACAAGTGTTCTTTTTCCTAGCTGAAGTGGCCTGCAAAGTATGAATACAAAGTCCCACAGTTGTTGCGCTGGTGGGTAATGTGCTCTTGGGTCTATCAGCCCCAAGTCCTTTGCATAATATCCTCCAGCTTTGCTTTCAGGATGGGCAACACTGGATGCAGGGAAATGGCTGCTGTAAAAGGTGAGAAGGGACGTCCCTGTACTATAATTGTCATGCTGTGTTGATCTAACACAAAATCCAGCCATTACTGAGACAGATGGGGGAGCTCTGAGACTCTCAATCCAAAAATTGCATCAGCTATCGCTGCTGTCGCGGCACATGCTGACAATAGCTACAGTCTGAAAAGCAGGGTTTACATGCCTGAAATAAATTGTTTTGATTAAAACCTTTAGAAGAGAAAGTCATAAGGTACACTTTTATTGACTACTTGCCAAACAACACAGACCCATGCACTGCAAGCTTGTTTCGCTCTTGTAAGTCAAGAACCAGCTAGGCTTTTATTTTCTAAGGTTATGAACTTAGGGTATAATGTATTATCCTTTACTGTGAATTATTGCACACAAGACATCACAGGAAATGGAATTAATTTTCAAGTACTACTGAACTCTGGGCATATATTTGTGCTTGGCTTCTCCTTTTTGAAGCTAGTATACTCTAATTTTATATGATAAAGTCTGCGTTGATGTCTTCGTGATCTATAAAGTTGTTGAGGCCAGTGAAATGAGTTCAAATGTTTGTCACTGCAGTCTAAAGCAAAATTGTAAAGAAAATAATTCCATAACTAGCCATCTTAACTATGCTTTCTCTCTTTTCTGCTATTCTCTCTGAAGAGTATTTTTTTTTCCTATAGAGAGGTTTCTTTTCGTCTGCTTCTATTTTTCAAAAACAAGACAATTCAGTGCAATCAACCAAGCAAAATACGGCTAAGTTGTTTTGAAATGCAAAGTGACAAGCATCCTTGTTTTTTTGGAGCTGGACTTATGTTACATTATCTCCCATGAAAGCAATTCATCCTGACGCTGTTTATCCACAAAATGGATGAGTATCATCCTTCTTTCTCAGTTTCTTAGCTGTACATGCACTTTAGTGGTGACCATTACAGATACAATTGAGGAAACACAGGCTCATTATATACGCTCTATATAATGATGCCATTCTGGTGTGTTTATAGTGCCTATATGAAAATAAATACTCTGCCTGCTGAGAAATTAGCATACGTGTATTCTGCACAGATGCTTGTAGGAGACCTCAAAATTAAGGTTAGTCATAAAGGAAAATCATATGCATCATAGTATGTAGTTTATTACGGACATCATATTGTGCACTTTATATATTATTTCTTTACCTGCATAATTTACTAACACAAAAAACAAAATATAATCCACTAACAGTTGTGTCAATAAACTGTAAATACTGACTCATCAGTTTTGTGGTATTTACTAATCCTACTACATTGCAATTTTCTCTTGGAATAATTAATTGATTAATAAAGTGCATGTAGAACATGGTGACTGCACTCTAGCATTTTGTATTCCATTCAAGAAATATGAATCATCTTATTGTATTGCTTGGAAATGCTAAAAGTCAAGTGATTATTAAAGCTACATAACAAGACATTAATGCAGGACAGATATTGCTCACATAATAGAAAATACATTTTTCATATAACAAACTCCTACTTCTTTATATTAAAGTGGCACCACTAGTGTATAAAGTGTAACATTTAACCAGTAGCACTCTGAGTTTCATAAATTTTTCTTCGTATTTGCTAACTCTACCTGATTCTAGAGTGCTGAGATCCAGCATCTCAATTTTTAATAACTCATTTGAATGTCAAGCTGACTACTTTCTGATTTTCATGCTATAGAGAGCTGAAGGGAAAGATAAAAGTGCTCCAGTCTGAATATTAGATCTGGGGACATTTTAGGCATGGAGGCCGACAAATCATATTGTCTCAGACTCAATGTGATTTGCCAGACACTGAAATGTTAATTGCAAAGTACTTGTCACTGTTTTAAGTATATGAACGTAGCTTTGCAATGTATAGCAAGAGGCTTTTACTATTGTTACGTTGCAAGCAAAAACAACAAACAGGATTGTCAAAGGAAATTAACTCCCATTTCTCTGTGCAGAAATGCCAAGTACGCTTGTGGAAGGCCCACTTACATAATTTAGAGAGGTCCCACTTATCATCTACATATGCAGTCTTTTAGAATGTCAACCTGAAGCATGCAAAAGAAACATGTATGAAATCAACTGACTTGAAGGAGTTAAATCTTGTCACTCTGCTCCTAACCAGCAAAGAGGGTCAAAAGCATTGAAACAAGTGGAGCATCATTTATTATCTCTTTGTTTTGCAGAAGAAGAATTGGCACTTTCTTTGCAACAGATTTGATCCTCTGTCTCTGAGGAAATGCTTTCACTGATATTATTTACTCTCTAAGCTACAAATCCTCATAAATCATAATGGTTCTCCAGACAACCATTTACAAATTTAATCAGGGATAATTTCTTTGTGTTTTTCAATTATTCACAAATTATATGTAGGCACTGTATGAGACTAAGTCCTATACCATATTTCATCCTAGAAAAAGAACTACAGCAAGCTTCCAATCTAAAAGAGGATGTTTCTAAAGATATGTGCCGCTTATAGCCTAATTTCTTATAAAGTTAGTCCTCCAAGAGAGTATGTAAGGCTTATGAAAGGTTTTATGTTATTTTATATTCAATAACACTTCCTTATTGATAATACATATAGCCCCAACAAACAACAGTAATAGTATAATGTTAATAAAAACTAAAATTGATCTGCATAACTTGAAGAATGATAGATCTGAATACGTTTTCTGCTTCCACCATTTGGCAAATCTGTGTTAACAAGAATATTTTAGCATCTCTATAATTCAATGTCTTCAACTATCTATGAACTGGAATAATATTAATTCATATTACATAATTATTGTTAGGATTAAGCATTATAACGATAGCTCTGAGTTAGTTCCAGAGTTCAACTATTCATCTCCAATTTCGTGTCACATAGTATTAAGCTCTTCACTGCGTTGGTCTATTTTATATGTAACATTCAAATAGAAATGTTTTGGGAAATTTTATTCATTGTCATTGTAAATTCAAAAATTTTATGCCATTTCAAGTAATGATATAAAACAGTTAGTGAACTTTGACCTCTAGATTTTACCCATGACACTCTAGATTCCAATGATATTTGAAGTTTATC
Organism: Myocastor coypus; assembly: GCA_004027025.1. Lineage (NCBI taxonomy): Eukaryota > Metazoa > Chordata > Mammalia > Rodentia > Myocastoridae > Myocastor > Myocastor coypus. The sequence continues at coordinate 14,473 of PVJA010016584.1, forward strand.
TCAAAGTGTTCTTACATCTAGTAATGATAATGTTGGAAACCAATGCTGAAAGATGTTGATTTGAGTCAAAATCAATATTCAGCATGACAACTAAACCAGTGTTAAAGAGGATGACGATCTATATTATGTCTCAACTGTCTTAACTGGATCACTGAATCATATTATCTCAAGGTGTATTGGAGAATGTTTACAGTGTGTGAATCAATAGACCAATAATATACATGATCTATCCATCATTATTGGTTTTTATCCAAATCTCTGAGTATATGAATAGAACAAAAAAATAGGTAAAGAATCCTTTATCCCTTCTTCTACAAGGTTGTTTGATTAGAACATGAAATTTTCTCTTGCGTGTTGATATGAGCTTACCTTATTGGCTCTCCTGGTTTTTAGTTCTTTGGACTCCAAATCAATAATGCTACTAGATTTCAAAAGTTTCTTTATAGTTAGCAAATACTTGGTCTTAAGATTTCTTATCTTTCATAATTGTGCAGGCCAACTCTACAAAACATGCCTTTAAGGAGTAATTCAATTATCTATGTGAGGCACCATGTACTAGGGTTATAAATTAGGATATCCTCCAAACATTAAATTAACATTTATCTTTCATATTGTGTACATTTTATTTTTTGGTGGAACTGGGGTTTGAACTCAAAACATATTAGCTGAATTAAGGAACTGGGGAGAGAGCTCAATATAATAAGCACTTGCTGGGCAAGTACAAGGGCCTGAATTCAATTCCTGGATAGGAAAAACAGAAATTATGTATCTTTGTCACAAACAATTAATTAGATAATAGTTAAAATTGCAGAATAAAGACAATAATTACCTTAAAACATGAAAATATAACTTATAGTTTATTATCTATGAAAATCCCAAATTTTCTGAGTTTGAGTATTGAGGGAGCCAAAAATTGAAGATTTTAAAAAATAGACACAAATTCATACAACAATAAGTGTAATTAAAATTATATAATGAATATGAGTTTTAACATGTCATCATATTTCATGAAATTAATATGGGAAAATAGTATAATAATTGTATTCAACACTTTTAATTTATTTTGGTTTGGGGATAATATTAGCTATAAGTTCTATTTTATTAGTTAATAATAAAAAAACCATATTTCATCATTTCCAAATATCAAAAGATCAAAAACATGCGTAAGTATTTAAAAACTATCAGAAAAGTTAAAGTTGACTATACATATGCATATGTGTGTATGTGTCTGAAGTATATGTGTATTTGTGTGTCTGAATTCATGAATAGTGGAATGTATAAAAGGCAGAAGATTAAAATATAAATATATGTTGTTCTCTAATGGAGACATATTCTAAAGATTATAATGCTAAATAACCTTTTATACAAATATCCTACAGTATTCTATATAAACTAATACACCAGCACTAGATGATACAACACAGGACCATTTTGTTCAAGCAGTCTTCACTAAGGAGTGTGTTATTATGTATGTAGAATATAAACAGAAGTGATGTTTCTCAGGCATCTCCAAAAATAATACCAATCTTGCTCAAGTTTTAAAGTGGAGTCTAAGATAAGAGAAAACAATATTAAAATAAAATATTCCATACATATATTTTTCTGACTTTACCTATGTTAGCAGAAATCCTTAAATATCTAATACCCAATCCACAAGTACAAATAATGATCTTATTTTTAGAGACATAAAATAACATCTAATAAGAGCTACAGTTGAGTCCCATATATTTTGCTATCTCAAAGACTGGTAAAACACAATTTTCAATTTTTTATAATTTCATAATTATTTTATTATATTTTATTTTTCCTTCTTCCATTACGAAGTCCTTGGTAGCCATAATCTAAAGGAAAAGTCTCCTTTTGGTTCATAATTTCAGTGGTTCATTTCATGCTTGACTGGCTCCAAGGCAGGTACAGCATGGCACAAGGGGCTGGCATTGGAAATCTGCTTCTATCTCCACAGCCAGGAAGCAGGGCAAGAGAAGAGGAGCCACAGTGAAGGAAGGGACCTCCCATGTCACTCCTCTATGTCTCATTGCTTCAATTTTGGTCTCATCTTTGAATAGAAACCTTTTCAAGATACACTAATTCTAAACCATAACATTTTGCTCTCTGATCCCCCAAAACTCATGTTAACTTCAGTAAACAAAATACATGCAGTGCAGTTTAAAGCATCACAATATCTTAACAGTTCTAGCATTTCTGTAAAGTACAAACCCAGATTCTATTAAGACTCAAAGCAAACTCTTAGAGGAGAGCTTTGTTAAAAAATAAAATTAAACAGTCTAACATGCAATGTTCCTGTTTCTCACTGTAGATCAAAAGTAGCCAATAGTCCCCACGCTACAGACTAATTGTTGTTCTACGTTGGAATTTCTTCTACACAATAAATTAGTGCACTGCTCTGAGTGTCAGGTCAAGTCTCACAACATAAACAAAATGCAGACACATTTTTGCTAAAGTATAGTACACATGTTCTCCATTGCTGGTGGAACTCTTGCTCATAATTGGAACATCCTGAGCCTGGTCTTTATTGTCTGTGTCCTTTTAGCATTCTGGCCTTCCACCTTATGACCAGAACTCAATTTACACTTTGACTACAGTATTCTAACATTTCTTTAGCAAATATTTTCAAAGTTTTCCAAACTACTACACACAGGATAGCAATGTGTTATACTACAACCATGTTTGAAATACTTGTTATTTTTGCCTTCTAAATGCATACTGATTCTAATGACATATCAGTTACTGCTTTACTCTCTGTAAAGTCAATGTTCAAGGAAAGAAAGAGGTAATAGAGGAAAACAAAAGACAGGAAAAATGTCATAGGATTGTCCTGCTACAATATCATATATGGTTTGATTTCTGTGTAAAAATGTATAATCGTTTCTCTTCATATTCTATGTGGATTTAAATATTAGAATATCCATGGTTGTGAGAAAATTCAATTCCATGCTAAATCTAAGGCATTTGATATTCAGATTGATAGTGATGTAAAGCTCAACTGCTCCTGTTACAGAATAATAATAAAATCATTAAAGTCTCTTCTGGGTATTTGACAACTAAAGCTTACAGACCAAAATTAGAGAATAGAGAGCCTACAAGGAATGACAATACTTTAGCTCTAGCCCTTCAAAGTCAGTGAAGAATCAGAACATAAGAGAATCTCTGTTGTGACATCATGTAACTCTGTGGTGTTCCAAATTTTCTGATGAAGGAGATTATGGGTCACAGAGGAAATTGATCAATGATGTAAAGTGTACCTAAGGAGAGTCAACTAGAAGGGCCAGCCAAATAGCTCAGCAGATTAAAGCACCTACAAGCAGGTGAAGCATCTGGGGTTATATCCCCTGGCCTGCCATGCTGGCACTGCACGCAGGGTGCACTGAGAAGGCAACTGAGGCTGGGTGTTGTGGCACACACCTGTAATCCCAGCTCTTGGGAGACTGTAAACACGCAGATCACTATGAGTCTGATCTAGTAGTGAGACCCTGAATGCCCTGTGGACTCTTCCCTAAAGTACAAGAGAAACAAAACAAAACAAAACAAAACAAAACAAAACAAAACAAAACAAAACAAAACAAGACAGTCACCTAGAGAGAAAATATTTTCTCAGGCTTTCACAGAGAGCAAATTGGTCAAGCAATGGCCATTTCATCCAGATGGCTGATGCTGACTAAAGATGTAGAAGGTGCTGTATATGTGTAGTGGTTGATACAATGTGTCAGCTTGGCTGAATGACTCAGCAGCCCGGTTCCCTCTTGGTGGGAGCCCCACTCTGTGGTACAATTGGTTCTTCCCTGGAGTGTGACCAGGGCCCGCCTAGGATATGATTGGTTTTCTCCCTAGAGCGGGATCAAGGGCCCATCCTGGGGTATGATTGGTTCCACCCTAGGGTGCAATGAGCCCAGGTCAGAATGACTGAGCACAAAAAGACTTTTTAAAGGGCTGAAGGAGTCAACACTTCACTTTGTTGGAGAAGCTTCAGTCTTCGCATTCAGACTGGACTTCATTGTCTGGCTTGCAGTGCAGACTTTGGCCTCCAGCTTGGATATTTTGCCATCCGTTGCAGACTCTTCAGCATCCATTACAGACACTTCAGTCTTCCATTGCAGACCCATCAGCCAACAGAGACTTACACTGAGTGCTGCAGTGAAGTCCTGACCTCGGGATTGAATTCTTCAGTCTGGAGCGAGCAGACGCCCTGTGTGTGCTTCCTCATCTGACTCTGTGGCTGACTATTGTAAACCAATCTTATAATTCCTTATAGATTGTATATTTGGTGTTAATATCCATTCCTTATATTATATCTATTCTGTTCCTCTAAGTAAAACCCTGATCAATACAACATGGTTTCAGGTTATATTCTAAAGAGATTTGACTGACCTTGCCAGATACAAAAGTTACATTTTTAGTTATATAGGTCTTTCTTTAATTAGGTCTTAACCATCCAGCAGAAAAGTATAACCTCAAGACATAAAAAGTAATGCTATATTAATGTGCTGAGCTATAAAAAGCTTAAGTCAACAACTTCTGACAATTGCCAGTTCTGCTGATAGCTCACTGCTATTATGGACTATTGGACTATATTGGGTTGTTTTGCTGAGTTCAAGTACCTAAAATCTTTAAATTGGCTTCAAATATGAAAAAAGTCCTTTAAATTCTTAAAGTTTTTAAAGCATAGGGCCCAATACACTCCCAGCAACAACTGTACTGATGGTACCTGTTTCTTGTATTAGCAACATTGATTTCACAAGTACAACTTTCCCAAAACTTTCAGTTTATAGGATAAAAAGTTTATTTTGGGTCAGGATTTCAGCTGCTTCATGCCATGGTCAGCTGCCTTGAAGACAGACACAGTATGAACTGGTGGAGGTAATCTGCTCCGATAAGTTAGAGGAAGCAGGAAGGGGAGAGGACCTGGGTCCAGGAACACATCTTTGCAGACCATGCCCCCAGGGATCCACTTCCCCCATAAAAACTCCAGTTCTGAACAGAAGACTTATGCGGAATATTTTATATAAGCAATAACCTTGCCTTGGAGCTTTATTCGAATATTATCAATACTTTTGTGAGCATTAACATACATGCATATATTTAGCTTTTATCAGCTTTACATACAAATGAAAAGGTGTGTTCTACATCTGTCATGCCTTTGCACTTTTACACCAAAAGATAACTGTTACGTACAGTTTATTTTTTATTTTTTTTAAATTTTATTTATTTATTTATTTATTTATTTATTTATTTATTTATTTATTTATTTTTCTTGTTTCAGAACTTTTGTTAGTTTATTTATTTTTATGGCCGGCTCAGCCCACCCCAAGGGCAGGGCTGGCGCAGCATGTGGTGCCGGGGATTGAACCGTGGTCCCTGAAGCCGCCCAAGCTTTCCCAAGCAGGCGCTTTAGGCCACTGAGCCATCCTGCCGGGCCCCTGTTATGTACAGTTTAAATATTTCATGCATATTTGCAATTCATCCTTCTACTAAAAATCATTGTAAGTTAATCCTTCTGTCTTTGCACCAGTTTTAGAGGATTCAGTTTTTATTGTCTTGACTCAAAATCATAATTAAAAGATAAAGAGGGCTTCATGGTAACTATTTCTAGTGAAGACACATAGGTTTTCTTCATCAGATTCTGTTCTCTTCCTTCTCTCAGTCCATTATGTAAAAAGAGATACAAGCAATGAAGGCAGTTTTCAGGAATAATTTTTAATGTGAAACTGGGCTGCATATCTCAGTCCTTCTCTTGCCATATCCTAAACATGACATGAAAAAGAATCTAGAATTATGTATTTAGTTATTAGAATTTTTGTAACATTGTCTAGATCACTGATTTTCATTACTTTTGATAATACAACTGCAAAATTATTCATGTGTGATAGTAATATAGACATTACCATCTATTTACTGTCAGTCAAATTGAGATCACATGATTGAAAATACAAATATTCAAGACAGTTTATCTAATTCCAAATACGTGCATTTTCATGCCTAAATATTATAATGTAAGCAACTACTTTGAAGATAACAATACCAAATATAAGGGACGGCAAGATATCTCAGTAGACTAAGCGCCTACTTTGGCAAGTGCTAAGTGCTGGGACCTGGTCCTCAATGCTGTGCCAGCCCCGACCCACAGAACACTGAGACAGGACAGAGTCCAGGCATGGTGATGTATCCTGTAACCCCAGTGCTGGGGAATCTGAACACAGAAGGATTACTATAAGTCTAAGCCATGTAGAGAGATCCTGTACCAGATACATTAAAAAATATGTAATAAAAAACTCATTCCAAAGTGTTTGGGCTGGCCAGGCAGCTCAGCAAACTAAGGCGCCTGCTTAGGCAGAGCACAGCTCCTGGGTTCCATCCCCGAAATGCTGTGCTGGCTGTACCTCCCCAGACCTCTCCAAGATGGAAATTAAGGCTGGGCATGGTGGTGTACACTTATAATCCCAGCACTTTGGGAAGCTGAAGACAAGAGAATGACCATGAGTTCAATCTGCATAGTGAGACACTGTAGACCCTGTCCTAAATACATAAAAAATACACAATATATTAACCACTATTAAACTCCTATTATCTTGTTTGGAAATTCTGCATCATTATTTTATTGTTTTATCTTTTTAATTTTTTCATATATATATAGATAGATAGATAGATAGATAGATAGATATAGATATAGATATATAGATATATAGATATATATGTCTACAGGGACAGTTTATTCAGGGTCTCACTAGCAGATCAGACTTGTGGTGAGTCTGTTTACAGCCTCCCAAAAGCTGGGATTATAGGTGTGTGCCACCATGCCCTGTCTCAATTGCTTTCTTAGTGCTCACCTGGCAGGCCCAAAGATTGAATCCCAGGCCACTGTGCCTCCTTGTAGATGCCATAATCTACTGAGGGTTTTTGTTGTTGTTGTTGTTGTTTCTTTTTTTGTTTTGTTTTGTTTTTGGTGATACCAGGGATTGAACTCAGCACCTTGCACTTGCCAGGCAAGCACATATGCCACTAAGCTATTTCCTCAGCCTCACAGAACAATTTGGCCCACCCAAATAGCTTTTTAAAAAGTTCCCAGGAATGGTAGAAGCTCATATTCAGGATGCAAGACCACATGACCAACAAAGGACAAGGCATAGTCTCCAACATAAGTATTATCCTTACCCTTAGTTTTCTTTTTTATCTCTATTCTTCCCAACTGAGGCAGATAAATCAAGCTGTCACCCGCATTTCTTGTTCTTTACAGGGATACCTTACATGCTTACATGTGGTGATGTTTCTTTACTTTGAATTATATAACTTTACATGGCTCATAGGCATGGCTAAATTATGCTTTAGTAGTTCACAAACAATTATTTACCTTGACAGCAAAGTCATAGTTTTCATTACTTTTATAATAGCTTTATTAACTTTTAATTACTTGATGTAAGTGTACTTTGTACATTGATAAATTCCCCAACAATAGTCATGGATAGGAGACTTAATAAGAACCATCTCAAAGCAATACGGAATACATCGACTCAAAGAAAATGTAAAATTACTGTAGGCATTGGAAGGAAAGCTTGAAAATTGCCTTTTTTTTCCTATGTGTTTTAATTATGTCCACCTCCAGGAAATCACAGCACTACCAGATTTTTAGTGAGAGTTCCAAGTTTTCAACCCTTAAAAATAATGGAGATTATCCAATTTTTTCTTTGCCTAAACCAGCCAAGAATTGTTTCCTTGCCATTTCTAGAATTTATCTACACAACGTATTAGTTCCCAGATTTGTCTGTGTATGCATCAGTTTCAACTATTTTCTGATATGACATTGTTCATTTGGAAATAAATGAATCATTGGGGAATCCCCAAAGTATGAGTTACTGCTTGTCTAACAGAACATATAATTGGGATATGTATTTAACTTTTGTTTTTTACCTTTTAAGCATATTTATTACGTGATATTTTACATTTAAACTTAAACTTACCACCCCCACTCCCTCAAAGAAAATCAAGAGAAAATGATAGAACTCATATTTGCTTGATTCCCTGCTGTATTTTACTTTTTGCCCTTCAAATAGAAAGTGACGCCTTCTCTGAGGGCCATGGGCCTTGAGTTCATTTTCTACTTATGAATATCCTAGCATGCAAATATCTCTGCGCTCTCAGAAACGCAAGCTCAATTTGAGGGATGTCACTGAGGAACAAAGGCAATTAAATTAGCCTTCCCCAGGCTCCTTGATGTCTTTCTCTTGACCACACCATTCTACTGATAATTTTGTCTCCCACCATGTCAAGGGAGTTCAAGGACAAAATCACATGCTGCTAGCCATCATCTGCCTCACTCCAACTCCAGGAGATAAAAGCTTGGGTAAGGCTGACTTTCTTTGTTTTCTTCTTTGTGGAAAACTTTTCCCTCTGGCTTCTGTGTTAACACTACTTTCTTCTTACCTAAAATCTAAACTTCCATCTCCACTTTAAATGATGTGGCAGTGACCTTGCCTCTGAAAGTGTAGTCATTAGAACAAAATAATTTCTCTCAATATCATCTTCAGTTTACTTTTGCTGATAGTTATCCTCATTCTGACATAGTCTTAAATCTGTATGGTATCTGAGCAAAAGAGCAGGTATCCTCCCTTCATCCTATTCTGATTAATATGAAACAGCTTAATGACAAAGATTTAATGAGTAATTTGAGTTGAGAAAGTTATCTAACTAGAATTTGGCAATGGTACCTAGCTTCTATGACTGATGTAGTCAAAGAATAAGGAATGCATGCTAAAATTCAGAGAAATAAACACAATAAAATTTCATCCTGAGCATTTTATAGATAAAATATTAAAGTGCAATTTCTATATAACTGTTATGCAAGCTGGTTATGGGCATGCACAGCCCAAACCAAAGCGTCTAATACAACAATACTTGTATTTTATCACTTATCATCATTTGCCTGTTAATTTCATCATTCTCTTATGTAGCTTGATGGAATTGAATCCTATATTCTAGCCTTTGAGACCACAAGCACATCTTATCTAATGTCTTGGAAACAATTATAGAATTGAGAAAATATTGGCAAATCCAGAATAAATATTTTAATTTATTACAAAGCTCTGCAGGTGACTACACAAAGATTCAGTACATGTAACAATATTATGATGGTTAATTTAAGTATAAGACATTTGTTACTTTTTTTAATTTATTTTATTTATTTATTTATTTATTTTTCTTGTTTCAGAACCTTTGTTTGTCTATTCACTCATTTTTAATGCCGGCTCAGCCCACCCCGAGGGCAGGGCTGGCTCAGCATGTGGTGCAGGGGATCAGACCGCGGTCCCTGAAGCCGCCCAAGCTTTACCAAGCAGGGGCTTTAGACCACTGAGCCATCCCGCCGGCCCGACATTTGTTATTTTTGATACACATTTTTATGTAATTATATTTTCCTTTCTAAGAGAAACTGAGGTAAAGATTCTTAGATAATAAAATAAAACCTTAGTCAATGTTGAGCATCCATTTTCATACAAAGAAAAATTATGGATAATATTCTACACCTTCCTCTATGTGGGATCAAAGAATACTGAAGTGCTTGACTGTCACATTTTCTAACCTTTGTCACCCAACCAGTGCAAAATAGCAGAAATAAATGTCAATTTAGAGACACTGTCAATCAGACTAGGGCATAGAGCATGCATCTAGTAAATGCTTTTAGAGCTGTATGGAGAATTACTTTGGGCATTTACACTGAATTTGCACATATGCTATAGGCTAGATGTTGAACAAAATTCATTCAGGTGTTCATTTATATACCTTAAAAATCTAAATTATTTTTGGAACGGACAAACTGAACAACCATAGATATGGTGACACACTCATTTAATGAGGAAAAAATCTAAAAAAGAGCATTAGCTTTAGACTCCTACTGCTATGAAGGAGCTCTTGCTCAAAAAGGCCTTCCTGAATGGAACCAAGGATGTTTGACAGTTCTTCTAACTGCTTGCAGCTGGAGGAAGAACATAGCTACTCTTCTGCCCTGTCTTCTGAAGCCTTCAGTCTTTCAAGCAGTAGCTTTAGCAATTCACTCTAATTTAGGGGAAAAGAATTCTTGTTGCTTGACTATTCTATTCTCAAAATGCCTATAGCTTGTCAATAGAAAAGGTCCACTTGGGGCACAGTGGATTATAAAGGAGGTTTTTCAGTCATAGAAGAGTCCTGCCTTTCAATAGCACTACTTTTCCACCTTTCCTTTCCTGAGTAATTCTCAGACTCTTACAGTTGTATTGTTTGAAAGTCATTACTTTTAGTAATGGTATGAGGATTGTGAACTAAAAGTTGACTGCAACCATTTCAAAGCTCTAAAGTGAGTAGTGATGTCAACTCAGTAACTAAACGAACACCAACTGAATTGAAATGTTCTCTTGTTAATGGGGAAGAAAATAAACTCTACAACTTCAGGCAGAGTGAGCAACAATGGCTCCCACAATGCTGAGAACAGCAGGGAACCCTCCTGTACATACAAGCTGAAATAACCATGTCTTGGTCATGTCGAGGATGAATTCCTATCAAAAGTATTGCAGGCTTTATGCTGAAGGCCACTGGACTCTCAAGAGGAATAAAAATTCCTTCCTGGTGACACCTAGATAAAACATTCTAAATGGCCTATGGTGCAAATATGATACACTTCCTAGAAACCCAGAACAGAACCAGAATGTGACATTAACTTCGAAATAGCACTAACTCATACCAATTTTTAATCAAATTGGCTATTTCCATATATCCATTTTTATATTTCTTGCCTGTCACCCTAATTTGAAGTCACTTTGACAAGTGCGCTATTTTGGGATTCCACATCTAGTCTCTATATATCTTTAGATTTCTCATCTTTCTAATTTCAATTATAATTCCTTCTAGATGTAAGAAGAGAATGTATGCCAGATTGTGACATAAGCAATTGGAATTCAAGATTTGCTGTTTCTTACAAATACATAATTCATATCTTTCTTCTAATTAATTTTGACCTTACAATTACATTAGTTTGTATGACTTTAAATTTAAAAAAAATCACATTCTGGATTTATAAGATCTCTTACAGAATGACACAGATGATTCACCTTTTAAGTAAATATTAAGCATTGTGATGGTACTACAAAGGTAAGATAATGGAACAATGCTAAAAGATAATAGTGTTAATATCTTTTAACTCAAACTTCATACTCTTACATGATAAAAATAATGTTATCATATATACTTAAGAAAGCAGAAAGAACCCTTTTCTTGTTATAAAAGCATATTAGTTCTCAGAAAGACATGTGAATCTTGGATCTTTGTCCTCTACAGACAAATGTCTTCTGATATTCTATTGTCAGCCTCATTTTGTAACAGTTTTCTAACTGCATTGCTGAGAGGCTAAATTGTTTCCCATACATTGAACTTGGCATTATGTTCAATAACTATTCTCTTAAAATTAATAGTTTCCTACAGCTGGACTAGCATTGTAATTTTCAACAATTTATACAGGTAAGATTTATTTTTATTTATGGAGTTTGGAATGTGTAATTTTGAGTTATAGGACTTACAACAGCTATGTTTCAGATTTATTGCACATGCATATATCTTTTAAAATGTAGGACTCTTGCACAGCATGGTACACACTTTGGGCTTGCATCAAAAAGAATTTCCAAACTGTACATCGGCATGTAGAAGGGAGGGTGGATTATCAGTAATATTGAGATATTAATTATTCAACTTTAGTGCCATGCATTATGAATAATATATATGATATCCAGTAGAAGAACAGCAGTTTCTATTGGCATGTAATGCTCTATAAACATGTATTGGGACACCTAAGAGTTAGCAACATAACAAGTCAAACTTAGAGCTTAGTATGAGAGCTTCACTGGGACTAGGAAGACAGTCTTCTGTTTTCATATTATTAACCCAAATGCTAATAACCCATTGTTAACGAGCATGAGATGGAACAAATTTATACATGGGAGTAAGATTAGTTTTCTTGGTAGAGACAGCTGAAATACTATTTCAATTGCTATTCATAGCAAGTAAGATATTGAGATTGAGAAAGTTTCTTACCTTTTCCACAAATAACTTATACACGGCGATTCAAGGAAACAGCTATGTACAGAAATTCAAGCAGATAAATGAATAAAGTTTATAAACTATAATTAACAGAAGAGAAATACCAAAATGTTAATAAGAATGTATGGCTATTCATAAGGTCATTAAAAATAAGAAACATGCAAGCTTTAATAATGAGATTTTACGTTAAACCTGCATCCTTAGCAAAATTTCAAAAGCTTGGTAATTATAAATATGTTCATGAATCTTAGGGTATAGCAGTCACCAAGCACTTGTGGTGTCACTGTAGGCCACAGAATCAATTTTGGATAACAATGAGTAATGCATTAAAAAATCATGTTCATGCATATATTTTGCTATAACAATTCTGCTCCTGGGAATGTGCATATATATATATATATATATATATATATATATATATATATGCATTATTTGATATATATCATATATTTCATATGATATATAAACATATATGTGAGATATGTTACATATATGATATATAACATATATGTGATATATATATCATATATATCATATATATATATAAAATAATTCTTCTGAAGTCCAAAAGAGGGCATTTATTGGAATGGACACAGTGTTGTTAGGTAGCAAAGAACAATAGCATTCTTATACTTCTCACCTAGAAGGCAGATAGAGAACTGTGTATGTACACATCAAATAATATTAGAAGCAAGGGATATGCAGACACATAACAGAGCATGACTTATTGATACAGTTCTGAAAAGCAACAAAAGGACATGCAAGAAAAGTAAGAGCTAAAAACTACAGTCATTAATATAAATTCAAATATTCCCATATGAACATTATTTCGGGCTGGCCAGGTAGCTCAGCAGACTAAAATTCCTGCTTAGGCAGAGAACAGTGGACGGGGTTCAATTCCTACTGTGCAATGCCAGCCCCATGCCCTTGGCAAGCTAAGACATCAATTAGGACTGGGCATGGCAGCACATACCTGTAATACCAGTGCTTGGGAGGCTGAAAACAGGAGAATCACTATGAGTCTGATCTACATTGCGAGATGCTGTAGACCCTGTACTAAATACAGAAAAATACATTTTTTTAAAACAATATTTATCCATTTCTTTTAAATGAATACATAAATAAGAACATAATCTGGGCATGGTGGCACATGCCTGTTATTACAACATTTGGGAGGCTGAGGTAGGAGAATTGCCACTTGTTCAAGGCCAGCCCAAAAGATCTAAATAAATAAATAAATAAATAAATAAATACCAAGATATACACTAAATAGGGGGAAAATTATAATCTCTACAATGGAATGGAAGAGTATCATCGTCTCCAAGATAGATAAAAAGTAGCACAGAATGAAAGAAGGGAGGGAGGAAAAGAGGGTAGGAAATGAGAAGAGCCAAGAACGGACCAGGATGGAGAGAAAGTCAAAGGCGTGGACTAGCTCCTCCTCCTTCTCTCCTCTCAACCCTAGTGTACATTACTGTTCAGTGTAGTGATATAAGAGAATTAGCTGAAACCAGGCCAGGACTTCAAGAAAAATCTACAGAGTATGTCTCTTACAAACAGCATGGAATAGTCCCTTTTCCCTTGGCCAACTTTGAAAATTCTGTTACTCTTAATGGTTCCTGGAGGGAATGCTCAGAAAAATCTTGTACAGGTAATAGGAAATAATTAACTTGAGACTAAATATCATTCTGTTCTCATCTTATAAACTTAAAAAAGCAATAATTGAAAGATCAAACCATTTTTGAAATAATTTGATTGCATCTCAGCACAAAGGTCAAAGAAAAAAAAGCAGAATTCACAAGGACAGATATCCAACATTTTAAACCCACTTAAGACTGTCACAGATTTTATAATTAGTAGGAAATGATATTAACTAAAACAGTTCTTAAAATTGCATTCTGTAAGTTCACAAAGTTAAATAGTGGGAAAAAAATACCCTGTAGGGAAGAAAATTAAACAGTCTAAAAAGAAAATGTGCTAGGTAGAACATACAGCTGATTAAAAAATGAAAATAAAAAGTTAGATTTGTAAAATATAATGGAACTGTTGAAAACAGCAGAGCAATAAATAATTTTAAAAGTTTAAAAAGTGACAATGGACAATAAAGGGCTTGTGTATTTATCATTGAGCTGTAAAGTTTTATCAGATATACTAGATCTTTGTCAAATGATTTTTCTATATCTATTCAGATGATTGGTTTGCATATTTTAGTTTAATGCTGTTGTGGATTTCACTGATAGTTTAAAGTAAAACTTATTTTCCATTTGGAGATAAATTTTATTCTCATTCAATTAAGATGTGCCACTTTTGGGGCAGGTGGGATGGCTCAGCAGCCTAAAGCTCCTGCTTAGGAAATCTTAGGTGGTCCCAGGGACCGCGGTATGATCCCAGCACCACATGCTTCGCCAACCCGCCCCCAGGGCTGCTTGAGCCAGCCATTTAAAAAAAAAAAAAAAAAAACTGTGTCTTTTACACACACAGATTTGACTTGCGTATTTTATTATAAGTTTTGAATGTCAGTGCAAGAATACATTGCCCCACAGTTTCCTTTCTGACATGACTTTAATGCCTGGCTCTCCTCATATGTATTTAAGAAGGCACCTTCTTAGCTCTGTGAAAATTTGCATTCATTTGCGATTATATGTTCTTTAAATGCTTGTTGAACTTATGGGCACTGCTAAATCTGAAGTGTTACTGTTTTTGAGAAAGAGCTAAATGAAAAATTGATTTTCTTTATTATATTTGGGACCATTATGTTATTTCTTCCTTGGTTAGCTTTGATAGCTTATGTCTTTCATGGCATTTCTTTCATTCACAAGAGCCAATGATTTATAAATAAAATTATTTAATAATATTTTACATAACTTTAATGTGTACAGATTCTAAGTATGTTCCTTTTAAATTCCTGATATAAATAATTTAAATCTTGTTTTTATTAAATTTAAAATTGCTACTCTGATGAACACTTAAGTAAACTTTATAAAGCATAGAGAAATAATGTTCAGAACTTTGTACTAAAAAGCAAAAGCAAGGGCAACTGGATGACAAAGACAGAAGGTGGACACAGAGAAAATAGAAACACGAGAACACTACGTTATAAAAGAAATACAAAATGAGACTGGCTATACATCCACAACAATGATTAGGATTAAAAATAGCACTCGTGAAGATGGGAAGACACTGGAATTCTCATCTGTATATGAAAAAGCTGTAAAAATAACCATTTTGGAGCCTTTGATATTGTCTTGAGAAGGATTTTTTTTTGGGGGGGGGAAGCTGATTCAAATTGCTTTAAGGTAGGTCTGGTGTGGCATGTCGAGCTGGAGATCGAGCCATGGTTCCATGCAGCCAACTGGATTTGCCCAAGCAGGCACTTTAAACAACTGAGCTAACCCATAAGCCCCCTCATATTGTCTTAACATGTTAGATATACATCTATTACAGAATTTAACCATTTCACTCAGAGAAATATAAAATCTATGCCTTTACATGTATTTACAAATCAATAGTATTTTATTTTTAATGTGAAAAGAACTGAAAACAGCCCAAATATTCAAACTCCAGGTGAGTGGAGTAAGATATATTGACATAGCCATAAATTAAAATACATTTGACAATAAAAAGAATGCATTATTGATATAAGCCATGGAATGGATGAATTTTTTTTATTTTTTTAAAGAATTTTATTTATTTTTTTCTTGTTTCAGAACCTTTGTTTGTTTATTCACTCATTTCCATGGCCGGCTCATCCCGCCCTGAGGGCAGGGCTGGCACAGCATGTGGTGCCGGGGATCAAACCGCGGTCCCTGAAGCCCCCAAGCTTTCCCAAGCAGGCGCTTTAGACCACTGAGCCATTCCACCAGGCCCTGGATGAATTTTAAAATCACTGTGTTGAGGACAAATATCTGAGAAAAGGGTATATATTGTAAGGGCATATCTATATAAAACCTGAAATATGAAAAGTTATTGATTGTGGCCAATACTTGTGGTTGCCCAGATTGTAGGGCACAGGAGTGTGGTCAATGGGCTGGAGGCACATGGGAAAGCATCCCCAAGGGACATGAGGTAAGTCTGAGGAATAATGAATTTGTCACTGTCTTGAGTTGCCACTGGGTGCATGTCTTTTTTAAAATTATTCATATAAATGTGTTCAGTATATTATATATCAACTATGGCTGGTTAAAACTTCATTTTTAAAAAATGTATACTAACGACATAAAATCTATTTGAAGAAAATTATACCATAGTATCATGAGGACCTCTCTCGCAGAGTCACAATCAAAAGCAAGCCACACATTTGAACCTGAGTCTCCTGCCTGCCCCCAGCAAAGGTGGAGTAAGCTTCTACTTCAGGCCAAAGTTTCCCAATCCTGCTGTCAGCAGCTAGCTCTGCATCAGCAGAGAATATGGAGCCAAAGGCCTTTAATCCTAGTGATATTTCACTTTCATGTAACTATCCAGCTTTTTTACTTGTTTTGTTTTTTTGAGATGTTATCCCACAAGCACAGGCTGTGTTTGATAGAAATGTCAAAAAAATCTTCATTTTCTACAAGCAAATAATATTTTACTTAAATTTTCAGTGTTACCAATGGTATAAAGGTAACCTTAACTGTATTCCTCTTTTCTGTTTATTAGTGAGATAATTCAGTTTCAGGCAACTACAACAGCATCAACAAAAGAAAAATAAAATAATGCAACAACAACAACAAAACCTGGGACGTCCCTGAAGGTCTTGATCACCAGTGTGTGTCAGCTCCTTCTAAGACACTTGCTGCTCCATTGCACATGGCTCCTGTGCTTCCCTCCTTGCTCCTACCTCTCTGCCTCATCAGCTTTATTAAGGAGTCTGTGGCTTTAGCTTTAACAGTTCCTGGGATTTCTCTGCAGGTTCAAGGGCACCATTCAGCATCCTGACTGCAGACCTGACACTTCATCCAAGTTTTCCAACCTCCTAATACTTTCTATAGCCCAAATGAGAAAGAGAGAGAGAAAAAAAAAAAAAAAACTGATTCACATATCCTTCAAGCTCTTCATTCTAGTGAGATCCTAAAGTGATTACTTCATCCAGCCTGGTTTTAGGAAACAGTACTCAACAAGGAGACACTGTTACTCATGTCCACCCGCTAATGCTCAGAATCTGTTATCCACCTGCAGGACAGAAGAAAAGGAAGAAGGAAGAGATTAATTGAAGTTCTGAACATTTTACAAGAGTACAGAGCAGTTAGTTTGCAAGCAATCTGGTGGTTCTCACTGAAGGATTTTCTATAGAAGAATCCAACAGAGTCAATGAAGGCTGCAGTTGCTTACAAAGCCTCCCAATCTCTCTTCCTTGGGATCAAGAAAAACAGATTCTATTTTAGTGGAAGTTAGAACATTTGAGATAAGAACACCAGGCAGAGACTGTTTTGTGAGTATCTATGCATTTTATATGTGAGCGTGTAATGTGTGCAAAAGACAGGTAGAAAACTTCCTTGCAATACACAGGAAACTAGAGGCCTGGCGTGGTGGCACACACCTGCAATCCCAGCACTCGGGAGGCTGAGGCAGGAGGATTGGTGCTAGTTCAAGACCAGCCTAGGCTACAAAAGTGAGCTCAGGGCCAGCCTCAACTGCATAGTGAGACCCTGTCTCAAAAAGACAAAAAAAAAAAAAGGAAACTAGATACTTTTAGCTTATATTAGTTGAGTTCACTCTTATACAGTATGACTTACTTTCTTCAAAGTATTTTGCAAGAATACTTTGAATTGGAATTTTAAATTTTTATTTTAAACAAATAGCAACAAAAAAGCCATAGAGATTTAAGAAATTTAAGTGCCTTTCCTAAAATAGTTACTATGACAAAAGTGAGATTTCAAACCGAGTTAACTCCTCAACTCGTTCCTATAATCTTCCTACTTTTACATGACTGCTGTGGTTTGAATTTTTGTCTCTTCCAAAACTTGACTTGAAACTTAATCATTAGCCAGGTTTCGTGGTATATACCTGTAATCCCTGCACTCTGGAACACTGATGACGAGGATCATAAGTTAGAGCCCAGCCTCCTCGGCTACTTAGTGACCTAGCAAGACCCTAAATGCAAGTAAAATAAAAACATCAGCTGTGAATGTAGCTCAGGACTAACATTCTAGTTTTAATCATCAGTCTCCTCATCTCTCTCTCTCTCTCTCTGTCTGTCTCTCTGTCTCTCTGTCTCTGTCTGTCTCTGTCTCTCTCTCATTTTATGACAAATTGTAGCGAAAAATCACGGCCATAAATGTAAATATTCTCAGACAGAAAAATTCTTGGAGGGAATTAGTCTGAGTTAACATAGTAGGACTGATCTAACAAAGCAAAATTAAGCAAAGCATAGTATATTTTTTACAGTAGCTTCTATAAAATGACTGTCTATTTCTTTCTTGGTTTTGGTTTAAGAGGCTGATTCCTATGAACTATAAACCAGGACACTTTGGCTCTCAAGCTCAGTTTGGCTTGGGTTGGGGTGGTCATGATGGAAAAGAGATAAAGGAAAGTGAACTCAATGTGGAGGACCTCTGTGTTGCCCGCTCCCAGACCCAAATGGGATTGTGTTACTTGTGAGCAGTGTAGACCATAAGGAAACAACTTCCCTAATCTGTCTTTTGGGTTGAATAGAATCTGGCTGAGATTGTATACACATGTCCAGGGAAGCAGGCCACTGACCTGTGTGGGCTAGCATTGCTCCTCACCAGCTGTCATGGCCGCCCAGAGAAACAGGCTGTGAGACCATGGGGCCAAGGGCACTGAGGCCCGTGTGCCTCCAGAGAAGATCCAATGTTAGAAGTGATTACAAAACAGGCTACTGTTTCTGCAACTAGAGAGCATACTTGTAAGTGAAATAAAACAGAGCTGCATGTTTAACATTATTTGTCTCCCTCGGGTAAGAAGCTGAAACACGACATAAATCCAAAAGGTACAATAGGCACTGTGAAAGGGGAAGAAGCTGTTCAAAGGAAAGGAATAACTGGTGTGAGAGAAAGGAAGAAAGAAAGAAAGAAAAAAAGAAAGAAAGAGGGAAAGATAGAAAGAAAGAGGGAAAGATATGTTTCTACACAGGATAACTTGGATAATTGTACTGCTAACTTCTACCGGTTTATTGAAAGGAACACTTAATGCTTATTTCTTTCTTGTTATTAATGTTTATGATCAATTTTGCATGTTTATATCAGGCAATCTGGGCAACTAATTTGATGACAACAATATGCAGTGCAACAACCATTGTTGAATTCTGCTTTTTTTTTTTTTTTTTGTGGTCTTTTTGAGGTAAGGTCTCTATGCATTTCAGGTTGGCTTTGCACTCACTGCATAGCCCAGATTGGTTTTGAACTTGCGAGGATCCTCTTGGCTCAGCCTCCTGAGTGCTGGGATTGCAGCTATGGGCCGACACACCAGGCTAGGAAGCCTAACATTTTGTTTATGTGAAATTCTGTGTCTTTTAAAAAATATGTTTATTCTCTTTAAAAACAAAGGCAGGTGATTCTCAGCTATAATCTAACTCTGGCTGTCCTGGTCCTCACCCAAGAATGCTTTCCTCCTTCCTTTATAGGCCGTGCCTGCATGTGTGTCTCCACCCCTCCTGCACATTCAGCCACACGACTTTTTCGCCTAAACTCCTGGAATACGTATGAACAATAAATCCAGAAGTCCTGGCTACTTCTTAGACTTTGTTCCTCATGCGCACTGATTAGTCCAGAACCTTGTTCCTTGGCGCCCTGTTTCTTATTGCTTCTTTTCACCCTGGGACAGAACATTTCCCCGGAGACCCGCGACTCACTGCAAGTTTCAGATGCTCAAGGTCAAGGTCCTTGTACTTACTTTGTTGCCCGTAGTTCAGAGCCATTCAGGTTATCTTTAGTGAGAGATGCCTTCTTCTACAGGATTATTTTCCTTTCGAGCTTTTGAAAGCCTTTCTTTCAGCCTCAGAGATGCTGACATTTTCCTTTGCACTATCTCTTTCTTCCAGCTTTCTACTCCCATTCATAACTTTGCAAATTAATTTCTTTGTAAATAAATGTCAACTTACTCCACTTTCAAGGCACCATTTATTTGTTATTTGGATTTTGGTTCACACAAATTGTACTGTGAACTTCCAGAAATTTATGTGCATGCAAAAGCTTATATCCATAAATGTGTACATTTTTTCATATGTGGAATTAGTAGCAATCTCTACGGACCATTTTTTTTTTTTTGAGACAGGGTCTCACTATGCAGTTCAGGCTGGCCTTGAGCTCACTTTTTATTACCCAGGCTGGTCCCAAATTTACACCCATCCTCCTGCCTCAGCCTCCCCAGTGCTGGGGATTACAGGTATGCACCAAGAATGCCCAGCACCTTTTTTTTTTGTTTCAACAGGTAAGTCAACATTTTAATTTCCATACTAACACCTAGAGATTTACCATGTTAAGGAAAATACATATTAGATGGCTGTATAGTAAAGCATGGAAAGATTTGTGGTCATGAAAATTGTTTCATCCACAGTCATTAAAAAAAAATCTTCAAAGGAACATATTGCATGAGCAATTAATATCACCAATGACTAAGATTACTGCATCCCTTGGAAAAGATCATTCTTCTTTTCTTCAGAACCTATGCATCAATGCTTTCCTTTAAAGTACATCATTACACAGCTATGCAGTAAAACGGAGCCTGTTTACAACTTCAGCGGAGACAGTGTATTATCTAAAAAAAATACTGCAGTGCATAGGAATTGTAGGTAGAACTCATTGCCATTCTGGTGAATGCTGAACGGCACCTTCTGGGCTAAGGCTAAGCCACAGCTGCTGTTGTAAGTGCCAGTTCTACCCTATGCAGTTACATGCCTCATCCATGGAGCAGACCAAGGAATTGACGGTGGGCGTGAAAAGCAGTAGCACAGCTCTTGCAAAAGAATGAATTAATCAGGACTATTGTCCTTTGTCCAGGTTTCAGCCATCTGCAGTGATTATTTCCTTTTTTTTCTTTTTTTTTTTTTTTTTTTTTTAGCTGTTTACCCTCCCTTGCTCAGCTTCACGGGACTTGTGGCTATAACCCCCCACAGGCTTTCATTTGCTTGACATCTTCTTAACTCCCATTGACATATTTATTATCAGAATGTTCTAATAAAAGTCACTGAAAATGTCTTTGCAATTTCATAAATACTCGGGAGAAGTGTTAAATAGTATTAACAAAGGAAATAAACTATCTTAAAATCTAAAAGTAATAACATAACCCTGAGGAAAAAATTACATTTTCAGAGAAATAATACCATATGGCCAAGTGAGAACTATTTTTCTTTATTTATATCCTTTTATTATTCAATGTTCCGTATGCTATTTTCTGAAAGACCAAAAGTACATTATGTTTGAACACCATCAATGTTATTCATGTAATAGAAATAATAAAATGAGATGATTGTTTATTTCCAAAAAAAGCATATCATTTTACCACCGTATGTGGAATCCTTTCATTTTTGGCTAGGAAGTGTGTTCTCCACGAGTCTGTTTTGTCTTTGTTGGAAAGTAGCCCTTTGTTGGAGTTTCTTTCAGCATTTAATATCCAGAGTCTTGTGGAACCTATCACTGTGTCTGTGTGATTCCTCTTACCATTTTATATGTACATTAGCCTTTTAAAGCCATGCGGTAGTGGGGATTCTCTTAGTTGTATCACTGCAGGACTGAGAGCCAGCCTTAACACACTTTAACTATCTATCTATCTTTCTTTCTATCTATCTATCTATCTATCTATCTATCAATCATCTATCTATCCATCTATCTATCTATATCTATTTTATGGAAAGGGCTACAGGGTCTTCAGAGTCTCACTACTAGGTCAGACTCATAGTGATCTGCCTGTTTATAGCCTCCCAAGAACTGGGATTATGGGCAAGAATCACCATGCCCAGTCTCAATTGCTGTCTCAGAGCACCCCAGGGCCAGGCCAAGTACAGCAGGCCGGTAGACTGAACCCCCAGCACTTGTGATGCTTTAATCCACTGAGCTATTTGGCTGGCCCCTTATCACATTTTATTATAAAGAACGCTATAACTTACAGTGGAAACACAGTACAATATTCACCATGACTATAACCAAATATGGAATAGATGTGATAACTCAAGCTATACAAATAATCATAGAGTTACATAACTTTTGAGAACAAAAGAAGTCTTTATGACATAAAATACTCCATTATTGTAGTATAAACCTTATCCCCACCGGTTGCTGCAATGTATTTTAATGGTCACCCAGAAAATAAAATAAAGAGCACATGATAATTACAATCTGACATGCATTTATGATTGTGTAGTACGGTTGGCATCATAATGTTACTCTAGTGAGAAACCTCCATTACTAAGACTTGGCACTTGCAAATGCACTAACTGTTCATATTGAGATATTATTATGATTACTGACTATGGCATAAGGTTAGTGTAGTTTAGATGGCAGGCCCAGACTGCCATCTAGGAAGCATGTTCAAGACTAGGTTATTTCTTAATTGTACATATTTACTTTTTTTTTTTTTTTACAAAATGAGCAGAATATATTTATAGGGGGAAAGAAAGCTTCTATCTAAGAGAGGGACAAAAGAGGGGTTTGAGCAGGTGGTCCCTGGGAAGCTGTCTCTTCCAGGAACTTTCATAGAGTAAAACCATGCAGTAGGCACATGGGAACTAGTTTAGGAGGGCACGAGGTGGGTCAAAACTATGGTCAACCAATAAGGTTACAAGCACCACTGCTCAGGTAAAATTGATTAAATCTGGTACAAAATGGGGAAGCGAGTCACATAGCAAGTGGGCAGGAATATGGAATAGGGTCCCTTCCTGCTGAAGGTTGGATTAATGACTCACTTGGGCTCTTTTAAGGCCATTGCTAGCTATTTAGAAAATCAATCACTGAAGCACATCCTTAGATAAGTATGTGGCTGCAGTTGTACAGATCTGGAAGCTGGAAAGTCCCAAGTTGGAAGACCTGCACTGGGTAAGGGGGACCTTTCCATGTTATACTGTGATGGAAAACCGAAGTCAGGAGAGCACAGAGAAGACCTAAAGAGAGACAGGAAAGGCCAAGTGCCTCCTTTTATCTGAAACCTACATCAGAAATAGATAACCTACTATCAATAGTACTACAATAACGCTATCATGTTAGGCTGTGCCCTCGAAAGTTATTACCTCTTAAAAATTCTATTTCTCAGCATGATTACATTAGAGAGTACGTGTCTAACATGTACACATGGGGGACAGGTTCAAGACATAATGGGAAACAGTAGAAAGAGTGGGGCAAAATGTAGCAGAAAGCAACCATAAAGATTATCAGTGTTGTGCTAATTTAGCTAGGAATTAACAGAAACAGTAGACCCATCAGAAGGGTCATACTTTAAAGGACAGACTGTTGCACAGAATTTTAGATCATCAAATTTTATTTTTTTGCATCAGCACAAGTAGTTGTCCACAGTACAAGTCAATAAGTTGAGTGAATAAACAAGTTGTATTAAGAATATATATATATATATATATATATATATATATATTTTAAAGCCACATATACATTGTTTCCATAACCATAGACATTTATATTAGTCCATAATAGTAGTGGGTTATCAGTACAACTGGCAATATAGGAGGCTGTTGACTTGAGCCTTTTACAGCTCACCATATTAAGATAGCTTTGCTTTTGATACAGTTAGACTTTTCTGCTAGATGGTTAAGACCAAGATACAGCAATACCTATATGACAAAAAATGTAACTTTTGTATCTAACATTTACAAAACCAAAAAAAAAAAATAATAAAGAAAAACATCTCACAAAAACTGAGCAGATTGTAGAGGGGAACTGGACTTTTTAGGAAATTAAAGATATTGGCTTTTACTTTTAACAAGCTATTTATTTGTCTATAAAGGTCTAAACAATGGAAAAATACTGGCAATTTTAACATAGAAAGTGATATCTAAACTGTTGTAATTTTCTTTCTTTTTTGAGCTTTTTAATCAAAGAAAATTATTTAAGAGGAAAATCAATTGCATCAGTAACCCTATGCTTAATAGGTCAATGTTCCTCAGTTGGCAAGGGACCTATGGGTAAGCCCTACAAATAAGCTGGTTTCAAATGCCATCATTTCTATTTTAAGCTGTTAAGAGCTTCTGAATACAGAAGGGGGGCACCTATGCATTGTATTGTGTATAAATTGGCATATACTAGATATGATCAACATATATGATGAATAATTAAACTTAAAACTATGTTATAGCAAAAGGCATACTTCCATTAATCTTCCAAATATTCCTCCCTTTGTTTGAAGAAATTTATTGCATCATTCTTCTCACTTTCTGAAGCAATTCTAAAAGTTTTCTTTGGTGAGCGAGATAGCTCAGTAGAATTAGCACCTGTCTGGCAAAAGCAGGGTCCTGAGTTCAATCCCCAGTACTGCAATAAATAAATAAAGTCTTTTTTGAGTGTGATATGCATATGTGCCAACGCCCTACAAGAAATGGCAAGCTTTGTATTGTAAATATACTAATAAAAACAATAATTAAAAGCAAGGAGCAAAAATAGTGGGATAAGTTTTAGCTTCAACCACATAAAGGAAAAATACTTCAAATTTCATAACCAAATTAAATGTTCAATCTTCAAAACCCAAATTAAACAGAATTTTGATGAAACTGTTGATAATACTGTTTTGAGGGATACATGCTGGTATGTCTGTCAGGAATCAAACACCCTAAAAAATGGAAAGTATGAGCAGGTCATTCTGTTATGGCTTTGAGGAGTCTTGTGTAGTGCAATGGCTGAGCATGTGTGTTTTAGAACTTCTAGCTAAGGATGTGTTCTGCCCAGGTTTTTCATCTGTAGAGGAAGTAAAAATGGTACATCTTAAAATTCAGGGCTTGTGAAATAAGACAATTCCAGACATATAAAAAGAGATCTTAGGCAAATAACCTATTGCCATAGGAGAAAGTCACTATAGTAATAGAGAGGACAATGCTTTGGAAAGATTAATGTTTGTTTCAAAAGTGAGGAAGCAATGGCTGCTGTATAAAAAGGAAATTAGACTGGACAGGACCAGGGGTGGGGAAAGAAATGAGAAGGCGTCTGTGATCTGGAGATTGAGCGATGTTTTCCCTGAGTAAACTCAGTTCTCAAGTGAGATCCTAAAGAAAGACTGTTCTAAATTCCAAAGCATGCTTTAATTCAAAGTTGAGTCAAGGTCCACGGACCTGGGAAACAGGAATGTGACTCAAGCTACCTGAGTTAAATGATAGGAAACTCTGGTCAGATAGGTCAATTTGGATAAAACTTAGTGAGAAAAAGTTAGCTATGGTAACAATGAATGCGCTAAAAACAAACAAAATAAACTATACAAAATAGACTTTCTAAAATACAGTATCTGATGTACTTTTCTTAAAATCAAACAAAGCATTGTTGAATATACATTAAGTGTTTAGCTGACAGAATTGACCTTATATTTTTTTGACCTTATATTTTATGTGTAATTTTTTTCACATTCTATGGGGATTTATTAGAAATTGGTGGAAAATACTGGTTCTATGTTATGTCTAAGGCATTTGATATTCAGAAAGATAGTGATGTTAAGCTCAAGTGCCTATGTTATAGGGTAATAGTGTCATCTAGCTTTTTTTCCTGGAGGATTAACAACTTAAATTTGCAGGCCAAACAATTAGAGCAAAAGGACTACAAAGATAGCAAACATCCTAGCCCCTCTAGGTCAATGAGGACCCAGGACATAAGATAACCTATACTGTAATGTCCTATAACTCAGCGGTATCCCAAATTTTCTGCTCAAGGAGATGTGGAGCTACAGAAGAAAGGGATTGATGATGTATAATGTGCCTAAGGAGAGTCTCCTAGAGTGAAAACATTCTCTCAGGCTTTCACAAAGAGTAAATTGATCAATCAATGGCTCTGATTCATCCAGATGGCTGACATTAACAAAAGTTTTGCAAACTGTATTAAATATTGTAACTGTCCTACTAACCTGTTGTGAAACTGTATCATTGCTATTTATTTATCATTAAAATTAATAAAATCTAAAAATATGTAAGGGTCATTTTTGCTTAAATACATTGACTCAACATTTACTCCACTGGATAAGAATAAACTGAATATTTCATTCTATTTCCAGGACCTAAAACCCATTTTTCCCTGTTTTTCTGTATTTAGGACAGTGTTTACAGGGTCTCAATTGATATATCAGACTCATAGTCATTCCCCTGTTTACAGCCTCCCAAGTGCTGGGATTATAGTCGTATGCCACCACACCTGGTCTCAATTGCCATTTTAGCTTGCCCTGAGGGCGGAGCTAACATCACAGGTGCTTTAGTTTACTGAGCTATCTGGCAGGCCCATTAAAACCTGTCCTGACCATTAGGATGTTTGATCTTTCACATAATAATGTATTATCCTCTGTGGTTTTATGGAAAGTTAAAAGGAAAAAGAAATACAATTTTTAAAAATGTAAGGCTTTCTTTAAATGACAGGAAATTGAGTTAAGGAAGTAGTAAATATTAGAATAGTTACAAAAGCATAACAAAGGTGAATAGAGCTAAAGTAATTTCTTGGAATGCTCTCCATTCTCCTAAATTAAGTTATTTAGTTCAAAAACTATTGTCTTTTGTTTTCAAGTTTAACTTTCAGTTTAAAATTCTGTAAAATATTAGTAGAGGTAGTCATTAGTAGAGGTAGTTATTAGTAGAGTTCATCAAAAATGAACTTTCCCAAAACAAAATAAGTGATTAATTTTCCTATGATCAAATAGCTCTAGAACCTCCACATCCAGACCCCAGGCCTCACATCTGTGCAAATTTCTGCCTGCTTGCCATGAACACAATCTTCCCAGCCAGAATGTGTGGGAAATTCCACAGACAGGCCTCCTGTGGACCGATGCAGCAAAACTCCCTGTAGAGAGCCTGGGAGCCAGATCCACCCAGCTAATCCAGGACCTGAACATCTTGCCAGATGCACAGAGCAGATAAATGTCCATGGGCTGCAGCAGGAAAAAACCTGAGCACAGCAAGCAGACCCAGCCAGGCATATTTGGATTAACTATCAAACTTGGTAGATTCTGATCTGGTAAGCTGAGACACTTTGCTAGACCCATATCTATGAGAATGTCTTCTCTCTTTTTCTCTTGATTTCCACAGGAAGCAACAGGTAACCAAGTGAAGTAGTCTGCCTGGAAGACCTCCATAACATCAAGGAGAGGTGATCAGACAGAACTTAGAGGAACTAAATTAATAACAATTTTCAATTTGATATCTGCTTAGCTACATAGGAATAATGTTTGCTCTTACCATCTAAAATATACAGCTATTAGTTACAAAAGTTTGTCAAATGTTATTTATCCCTAGCTATTATTAGTGTTCCTAACTGTAGTTCTGTAAATACAAAACTATAACTGCCTTAACTATGTAATCTCTCTTGGGAAAGAATTTCAATAGGTGCTAAGGGCATAACTGTACCAAAGCTCTACACCAAAGGTCAGAGGACAGTGTTGTATAAAATGACAAAGAGAAGGAGCAAAAGCAATCTTAGTCCTTGAGCCCACCCAGAAAAAGTGCAGGAGAAATAGCATAGAAGAAAATGGGAATCACACAATTGAAATCTCCGAATTAATAGCATCTGAAGTAAAGAAATAAATGTAGAAAAGTAGAGAGGAAATCAGATCAGAAACTGAAGTAAAAAAAAATCTCTGAACTAAGTGTCTGATGTAAAGAAACAACTGCAGAAGGGTAGAGAGGAAATCAGATTAGAAATAATCTCAAGTAAAAAAATAAAGGATAGCTATAACGAAAGAATAACTGCTTCTAATGAAGACACTGACAGAAAATTAGAGATTACAAAAATGATGGAGTCCTTGAAAGAGCAACAAAGGAAAGAAATAAATCACATGAAGCAGACTCAAACAGATACAAAAGAACTTAAAACCTCAATCCTTAGCTGAGGAGATAGCTCAATAGAATAAACACTTGCTTGGCAAGCATAGGGTCTTGACTGCCATCTCTGGTACTGCAATAAATACATAAATAGATAGATAGACAGACAGACAGACAGACAGACAGATAGATAAATAAATAAACCTCAATCCAAGTGGCAAAGCAATTTGAATGAAAGTGAAGATAGAGTTTCAGATATTTGAGATACTGTAGCAGCTAGTGAAAAGATAAGAAAATATCTCTTAAAAAAAACTAGGATGTCACGCCTGTAATCCCAGCACTCGGGAGGCTGAGGCAGGAGGATTGGTGCGAGTTCGAGACCAGCCTGGGCTACAACAGTGAGCTCAAGGCCAGCCTCAACTGCATAGCGAGACCCTGTCTCAAAAAGACAAAAAAAAAAAAAAAAAAACTAGGATGATGGAAAAAATAACATCTGCAAGATGATGAAAAGATGAAAAACATGAGACTAACAGGCATCAATAAGAAAGAAGGAGTCAATACAAACGATATAAAAAGAATATGGCCCCACCCCTGGGAGCTGAGCCTGCGCACCCGCCATGGGTAAGCCCCTGCGCCCCTCTGCCCCGCCTCTGCGTTCCCGCGACTAACTTCCTGTTCCAGCCCAGCCCAAACCCCACC
>PVJA010016585.1:0-18238 GCA_004027025.1 Myocastor coypus
ATACTATTACTCTATAACATAGGTACTGTGCTTATCATCACTGGCTTTCTGAGTATCAAATATCTTTGACTTAGCTTGGAAATGATATTTTCTGACCATCATTGATATTCTGATAACTTTCCATACAATGTGATATAAGCAGTTACACAATTTTGACACAGATATTTGGAAATTCAAGGAGATACAAAATTGTAGCCTGCGA
Organism: Myocastor coypus; assembly: GCA_004027025.1. Classification (NCBI taxonomy): domain Eukaryota; kingdom Metazoa; phylum Chordata; class Mammalia; order Rodentia; family Myocastoridae; genus Myocastor; species Myocastor coypus. Next base: position 203 of record PVJA010016585.1, read on the forward strand.
CAGCCATTTGTATCTGATGCATTTCTAGCCTTTCTGCTCTGTTTCATTCATTGATGTCTGTTCTCTGGTTACTGCCACAGTGTCTTGATTAGTGTACCTGTAAGTGACTTTTTTTTATTAAAGAATTTTATTTATTTATTTATTTCCCTTGTTTCAGAACTTTTGTTTGTTTATTTTTATGGCCTGCTCAGCTTGCCCTGTGGGCAGGGCTGGCACAGCATGTGGTGCCAGGGATCGAACCGCGGTCCCTGAATCTGCCCAAGCTTTCCTAAGCAGGCGCTTTAGACCACTGAACCATCCTGCCTGGCTCTTATAAGTGACTCTGGAGATTGAATAGTATGAGTCATGTAGGCTTGGTGTTCTTTGACATCATGTTGTTGTAGGTCTGTTTCAAAATAATACTTTAAAATTAAACATAATAAGGGACTGGGGGGAGGTAGCTCAGTGAAACTGCCCTTTAAGGTCCTGAGTTTGATCCCTAGTAACCCTAAATTGAACTGAAATACTATAACAAATTAAGTGAAATAAAATTTCAAAATAGATTCTGACTTATTCTCATCCTGGCCAGAAAATGTAACAGCAATATTTGGGTGGTAGCTTCTATAGCAGAAAGTATGGTTTCGTTGTATTGTAGCAATCTATAGAAGACAGCAGTCTTAGAAAGCATTGTTCGGGCCTGGCGGGATGGCTCAGTGGTCTGGAGCGCCTGCTTGGGGAAGCTTGGGTGGCTTCAGGGACCACGGTTCAATCCCTGGCACCACATGCTGCGCCAGCCCTGCCCTCAGGGAGGGCTGAGCCGGCCATAAAAATGAGTCAATAAACAAAGGTTCTGAAATAAGAATATAAATAATAAATAAAATAAAATAATTATTTAAAAAAAAAAAAAAAAGAAAGCATTGTCCTAGCTGGCATGTATCTCTAGTGCTTCTGGAAACTAAGGTTGGAGTATCTCAAGTTTAAGTCCAGGCATTGAAACTTAGCGCCTTAATGAGGTAGTCTGAAAATAAATGGGAAGGTTTTGGAGGTGGAGTTCAATACAAAGGCCCTGGGTGTTCAGTCCCCTATACAGAGAGAAGATAGGAATACAGGTTGAACTACATGAGAACAGTGTGCTAGGTATGTTTTGTGTCGAATGACACCAAAGTTTGGTGTTTTGTTTTTTAAGTCAGAAACTAGATTACTAATAGAAAAGCCAATACCTGTGGGTTTTGCCACTTGGGGATCATTTTGAGATTTTATTGCAGTACTGGGAGATTGCACGCAGGACCCTGTGCTTGCTCGGCAGGCGCTCATTCTACTGAACTATCTCCCCAGTCCCCCTTGGGGATCATTTTGTAAAGTGTTTTGATTATGGAAAATCATTTGTTAGATGTGCAGAACTGACTAGGAATCAGGTACTGGACATACCTGATTTGTATATTGTTTTCATGATACCTGAATGTTCTGCATTCATTGTGGGAATAGTGGGTCTGCCAGATTGGGAAAGTGGTTCCGCCCCCTTGCTTGTGGTAGTAGGGGTTGAACCTAGGCCTCTTACCTATCTGAGTTATACTCCTATCCCTGTTATGTTCTTATTTTAATACAGGGTCTCATAAAAGTACCTAGGCTGAGCTTGAACTTGTGATCCTCCATGGGGCTGGGGAGATAGCTCTGAGGCACAAGTGCCTGCTGGGCAAGTGCAAGGTCGTGCGTTCGAACCCCGTCCCCCAAAAAAAACTTGTGATCCTCCAAAGTAATCAGAATTCTCAGGTGTGCTCCTCTGCCCCTAGCCAATCCTTTGAGGTCTTTAGCTTTGGAAGTACAGAAGGATAATGAGACAGCATTTGATGGAATTTATAGGGTACAGAAAGTCAGCATGAACTGGGCATAGTGGGACACATCAGTAACCCCAGTACCCTGGGAGGTTAAAACAGGATGGTCGAAAGTTCGGGCCCCACCTCTGCAGTTTGTCAAGCCTGCATGTTAAAGTACGAAGCAAAAAGGATTGGGATATACCTCACTGTGCAGGAGCCCTCGGCAGTTCATTTCCCTGTGCCAAGCACGTGTGCGTACACACACACAGCCAGTCCTGAGTCTGTCTTCTGTAATAGTTTTAATGCATTTACAAGAAAATCCTTTAAAAGTTAATACTGGTTTCTTTCCTATCTCTTAAGTCAGTGTAGAATGGTAGGGAGGTTGCTAAAGGTTTTGAAGTAGCAACTTTTGTTTCTTCTGGTAAAAATGTTTTTTAAATCTGGGAAGCAAAGTGACAGGATATCAAAAAAGTGTACTGCTCTGATTACAGAAGTGCTTAATTTAAAACTGGGTCATTCTGGCAAGAAAGTCGCACAATTTTTATCCTTGTATGTAGTGGGAAAAGTAGTGAACTCGTGAGAAATGAAACTTGAATTTTGTTTATCTGAAGGAAGCCCCTCAGCATTTACTTTCTAGAATTGGTTCTATTCTACTATTGACTTTATCTTTGAAAGTACTAAATGCTCACCTAAATCTCGCCTGGGCCTTATTCCTGATGTCCTTTTTCTCTCATTGTTCATAGTGTGTTGTTGGTGGCTGCAATGCCAGCTTTGCTTCTCAGGGAGGGCTAGCTCGCCATGTACCCACACACTTCAGTCAGCAGAACTCCTCAAAGGTTTCGAGCCAGCCAAAGGCCAAAGAAGAATCTCCTTCTAAAGCTGGAATGAATAAAAGAAGAAAGTTAAAGAACAAAAGACGACGTTCACTACGTAAGTGTTGCATTTAGAAAGTGGGAATTATTAGAAGGCTTTTGTATCTTTGGCTTTCAGGCAAATCCAGCTTACGCTGTTCTTGACTTGGCCATTTCCACTCAAAGTAATTAACAGGATACCTGTCACCGTGATCATTCATTGATAGATGTGTAGTAGCTAAGGGTGCATATTAAACTTTATAGTTTTGGGGACCTGTCAGAGTTCTAAGCTAAGAAAATTTAAAACAGCAATTTTGGTGTTTGTAGGAATATTTCAGAAAATCTGAGCACATTAAAGGTAAATTTCAGGGGCCTGGCGGGATGGCTCAGTGGTCTAAAGCACCTGCTTGGGAAAGTTTGGGTGGATTCAGGGACTGGGATCCCGGCTCCACAGGCTGCACCAGCCCTGCCCTCAGGGCAGGCTGAGCTGGCCATAAAAATGAGTGAATAAACAAAGGTTCTGAAACAAGAAAAAAATAAATAAATAAAATTAAAAAAAAATAGAGATAAATTTCAAGTGCAAGTAAAAGCATAACATGCACACGTGATGAAAGGATGTTATTTCTGTGCTTATTCACCATGTCACAAGGTTTGTTCTTGATATTTAGAACATAGAAGAGCTATGCAGTATAACTTGCAAATATTGGGCGCAGAAATTAACTTTTTAACCTCAGAGCCTAGCATTATATGTGATTCTTTTGTCATTTACTAATACTGTCTACCTTCAGAAAAAACATGTGAGTGAGTGAATGAGTAAACAAGTAGTTACTAGGCAAGAGGCTTCTGTAAAGGTCAGCTTGAATGAAATAGATCACACCTGCTTTACTTTTCTCCTTACTGAGACAAAATATCAAAAGTGGAAAGATTTATTTATTTACATTAGTTTTTACTGGTGTACTTTTATTTATTTTTTTTAAGAATTTTTTAAGAACTTTATTTATTTATTTATTTTTCTTGTTTCAGAACTTTTGCTTGTTTATTCATCTATTTTTATGGCCGGCTTAGCCTGCCCTGAGGGCAGGGCTGGCGCAGCATGTGGTGCCAGGGATCGAACCTAGGTCGCTGCAGCCGCCCAAGTTTTCCTAAGCAAGCGCTTTAGACCACTGAGCCATCCTGCCAGGCCCCTTTACTGATACATTTTAGATATACTTAACTGTCACATTCTTCATAGAGAATTTATACCTATAGATGCTGTAACTTGTTTTCCCCATTCCCCACTCTTTCTTCAATTCCTCCTCCCATCCCTATTTACAAAGCTTTGTTCTCACCTTGTTTTTACGTTTCCCTTCTAGAGGAGAAAAGATTTGTTGCAGCTTGGTTTGTAGAGGCTTTAGGGCTCCAGGGTAGGGTAGTATGGCAAGGAGAATGAGTTTGTAGCAGGCAGAAGGCAGCGAAGGAGTAAAGTAGCAAATAAACCCAGAAGCAAGATACAGGTGACAAGCAGTGCCCCTCTTTCTATCCCTACCATATCCAAGTCACCCATTCTTAGGGCAGGTAACAGTTAAGCCCAGGGTGGGGTAGACCTTATCCTATTATTGCACCATGAATCAGTCCCAGCACCACACCTGTTTTTATTTGTGTTTGTTTTGAGATGGGGTCTTGGGTGTGTATGTAGTTCAGGTGTTTCTGAAGCTCCCTGTGTAGCCCAAACTGGCTTCAAGCTCATGGTGATCCTCCTTCCTGATGTTTGTGGGTCTGGGATTATAGGTGTGTACCACCACTCCTGGCTGCAGCATTTTATATGATCCCAGTACCACATACCCTAAATCCAGCTACCACAAAAGCCATACCTATTACTACATGAGACTTTAGGGGCACAATCTAGATACAAGCCATAACAACATTTGGCCACTTTGGATTTGATGAGAATATAGATGAGAATCTGGATGCTATCCCAAACCCAAAGCTGGTCTCATGTATATTTTTGATATTACAGAGCTACTGTGGACAAATGAACACACTGCAAGTGAAAAACAAACTTTGCTAAAATGTTACTGTGGACATAAAATCATGTTTACTTTTCAGCCCAGTCAACTCAGGTTTAGAATCTATTTTCCTTTTGACTTTATTTATAAAAATTAGCATACTGGTAATTTTATTTGAGTGTCAAATTGAGTAGCTTGCAGTTGCATATAGGAAAGTTGCTAAGTAATGTATTCTAGAACTGAAAACTAAGGGAAGAGTTCTCACCTCTCTTGCCTAACCTCATAGCAGCGTTGGTCTCCGTGTGTACACAGTAATTTAGCTTTACTCATCTGTTCACATTTACTGGGCAGTGCTGACGTGATTTGATAACATAGGTTCAGTTAAACACACAGTTCTTGCTTAAGCATGTTCTGCTTTCTGCTGTGGTGTTTTCCCCTGTATTCACTACACCTGTGAGTCGGACAGAGTAGCCGGTAATAAGGAAGAAAGAAATGTGGGTGAAAATTCCTCTTAGGTTAACTATTCCTTTTGGAAGTAGATTACTTGCTAAACTTGAAGTAGTTCCAAGCTTTTTACTTTGGGGAGTTACAGTCAAGAGGAGCTGTTGAATTGTCCTGTAGCTGCATTGCCACATGATTTCATATCACTTACCTGTTGCAGGATACTCAAACCTTGCTTGCTAGGTATGGTGAAACATTCCTGTAACTCCATCAGCTTCAAGGTTAAAGCACAAGGACAGCAAGTGTGAGCCAGCATGGGCAACTTACTGTCACCTTGTCTCCAAAATAAAATGGAACGGGCTAAGGTGGACCTCAACGCTACTACTACAAGTAATTTTGGTGTTGCATAGCAGTTGTAAAATTTATTTTTATGTAGTCTTGCTGTATTGCCAGGCTAGCCTTGAATTAGCACCCTCCTACCTTGCCCTCAGTAGGGCCTGGCAATATAGCTTAGCAGACTAAGCACTGGCTTAGACAAGTGCAGTAGACTAGTGTTTGATCCCTAGCGCCACATGCCACACTGGCCCCACCCTAGGGTGCATTACGCTGGCCACTGAGACCAAGCATGGGACTACATGCTTGTAATCCTAGCACTGGGGAGGTTGAAAACAGGAGAATCACTAAGAGTCCAAGCAGTGCAGTAAGACCCTGTATTTTTTTTATTTTTTTTTATTTTTTTTTTTGTGGGACCAGGGTTCGAACTCACGACCTTGCACTTGCCCAGCAGGCACTTGTGCCCCGGAGCTATCTCCCCAGCCCCAAGACCCTGTATTAAATACATAAAATAAGCAAAGTTTCCTGAGTAATTAGGGTTACAGGTATGTGGAAAGAATTACAGAATGCTTTCCCCATGTATTCCCAAGAATATAGCCATGAGCTGAAAATACTTAATGCATCTCTTAAGAATATTCTTTAACATAACCACACCACCATTTTTATACATAACTATAGGAAAGGTTTTTCGGCTATTTGCTTTATGTTAAAAAAATACTGTGACGCAGTCTTAACATATGTAAAATTGGGGGCTGGAGAGAGCTCAGTAGAATAAGCGCTTGCCTGGCAAATGCAAGGATCTGAGTTCAATCCTGATCCCACAAGGAAAAAAAAAATATGTACATTGTACACAGGTGTTATAAACTCATTATAAAGTAACTCCAGAAAATAGTTGCAAAGGATGACAGGATGGGAGCTGGGGAGATGGCTCCGAGGCACAAGTGCCTGCTGGGCAAGTGCAAGGTCGTGAGTTTGAACCCCGATCCCACAAAAAAAAAAAAGAAAGAAAGAAAGAAAGAAAAGGATGACAGGAAAGACAAACGCTAACCCCCCGCTGCTGGATGTTTTAGAGACAGGGTCTTGCTGTGTAGTTCAGGCTGGCCTTGAGCTCACCATATAGCCCTGGTTGGGCTCACAGTGATTTGATTTCCCTACCTCAGCCTCCTGGGAATTACACATGTGTGCAACCTCACCTAGCTTTTCCTTTTACTCTCATGGGTCATGGTTTGCACCTGCTGTGGAGCTTACTGTACCTGTTTGATTTTTGTGTGTACACACACTGGGGATTGAATTTAGGGTACCAACCATGTTGCAGATGTACTTAGCTACTGAGATGAAAAGAAACGGTGCACAAGCCCTTTTTTTTTTTTTTTTTTTTTGTCTTTTTGAGACAGGGTCTCGCTATGCAGTTGAGGCTGGCCTTGAGCTCACTTTTGTAGCCCAGGCTGGTCTCGAACTCACGTCGATCCTCCTGCCTCAGCCTTCCGAGTGCTGGGATTACAGGAGTGCTGGGATTACAGGCGTGTGCCACCACACCCGGCTCACAAGCCCTTCTTACAGTGGAGATTAATGGCCTGATTAAGTCTGAACACATAGACTCTGAGGTTTAATGACTTTTGTGTGTAGTACTGGCGATCAAACCCAGGAGCTCTGTACAGTTACTACCCCTTACTTCATCTATGTTCACTGTGGCTCCCCCGCCCCCATTCTCTAAATTTTGAGGCAGAATCTTAGTTGCTGTGGCTGGTGTCCACTTTGAGATCCTTATTCCTCAGCCTCTCAGAGAACAGGGGCCCGGCGGGATGGCTCAGTGGTCTAAAGCGCCTGCTTGGGGAAGCTTGGGCGGATTCAGGGACCTTGGTTCGATCCCTGGCACCACATGCTGCACCAGCCCTGCCCTCTGGGTGGGCTGAGCCGGCCATAAAAATGAGTGAATAAACAAACAAAGGTTCTGAAACAAGAATAAAAATAATAAATAAAATAAAAAATTCTTAAAAAAAAAAAAAAAAAGAGAACAGGTACTACAGGTGTGGACTGTTTACTAGCAGGCTGTTTTTCTTACTGTGAAATTCAGTGGCTTCAGTTTTCACTCTCAGTGAGGATTAATATATGTTTATGATTGGGAGGGGTAAATTATTTCCTCTAACGCATAATTTTCTTACAATAAAGGATGTATTTGGAAACTGTGGGAAAATTACACTTTTTTTCCTTAGAGCCACAAAAGAAGTTAGTTTCTCAGAAATGGGCAAAAGTATCAATGCCTCCTCCAAATTTCAAATACATTTTTGTTTTTAATTTCTCATTCTAATTGCCTTCCTAGCCTTATGGGTTATTCTGGTTTCTTATTTGGTAGTGTTTTGTTTATCTTACAGAAAAACCCCAGTGACAGCTAAATTGGTGGCCTGATTGTCATTCATAAAAGTATTGACTACAGTTAGGCCTGGTGATGTAGGCCTGTAGTCAACTGGGGAAATAGAGGCAGGAGATACAGCCTGGCTGAGCGATTTAGTGACTGAGACCCTGGCAATAAATCAAGACAGACTGAGGATGTAGTGCTGTGCAAAAGCCTTGCTTTCACTCCCCAGAGCCTGGGGGCAGAAGGAAATATTGATGTGTTTAATGGGATGGGTTTAATTTTCTTGAAACCAAATTAAATGGTATGCATGGATGGGTGCAGTGGCTTGTGACTGTAATGCCTGCTATGTGACAGGCTCAAGCGCAAGAGATGTCTTGAACCTAGGAGTTTGTGAACAATCTAGGTAACATAGAACCCATCTCTAAGGGAAAATGCTTAGTTTTCTTAAATTGTTGGAATAATTGTTTTTAATCAAGAAAATACTTGACAAACCTCTGTAATATTACAGAAAACTGATTCCATATTAAAATAGCATGTTGGTAAGATCTGTTGGTTATTTTTGTCCTTGGTGAATTTGACCCTAGTGTTGTGGCGATGCTCATCCATTGAAAATGCAAAATTGGTGCTGAGGAGGAGAGATAGAGCAAGTGATAAAATTTTATGATAAAAAGTAACTGCTGCATGGGATCATGAGGTCTGAGGCTGAACCTCACATGGTGAGGGGGAGAATTATCCAGCATGTGTTCACTCTGGTGAATTATGCTTCGGTGCCTTTTTACCTTCCCCATATGGAGTCCTTGTTTTGAAAGCAAAAATGTCTTATGTTTAAGTAGATAGGTGCTTATTAATTATTTGTTTACCATTATGGTTACAATGTTTCTTGTACTTCTGTTTGTAGGAAACAGGGCTTTTTGGCTGCTTTTCTAAAAAAAAATTTTTTTTTTTCTTAACCTTTTTGTGTTGACTTTGTAGCACGACCACATGACTTCTTCGATGCACAAACACTGGATGCGATAAGACATCGAGCCATATGCTTTAACCTTTCAGCGCATATAGAAAGTTTAGGGAAGGGACACAGTGTTGTTTTTCATAGTACTGTAAGTATTCATTTGTTCTTTGAAATTATATATATATATATATATATATATAGATTTGCCAAAATGTATATTGACTTTTGCTGTTCTATTTCTAAATTATTCAAAATCTAAGAAAAAATATTTTTTAAATAATTGCAAAACCTTTTGAGTATCTTAAAAGTTACCCATATTTATGATTATGAAGCAAGTCATGCATGTAATTCTGTATTTCACTTTTTTAGGACAAGTCTTCCTATTCAGGTCAGGCTGGCTTCAAATTCATGGTGATCCCCCTAAACCTCAGCCCACCTGGCTCCCTATAATTGTTTTTGGGATTAAACTGAGTATTTTAGCTCTTAGCTGTTAAGGTGTATAGAGCCAGGCACATTATACAGTGCTACTACTGGTCTGTTTCCTTGAGTAAAGTAGATGTCTTCTGCTTTATGGTTCTATTATTTGTATAATCAGAATTATAAAATTCTTTTAGATCATTTATACCCCATAAGTTGCGCGTACTTTACATATATATATAGCTCATGTAAATGAAAAATGTTGGCTCCCACATTAAAGCTTCATGAAGGAGTTAATTCTAAATTAGTTTTCTTCCACTGATATATCCCAGTTGCGTAGATTGTATTGAGCACACTGTGCATAATGCATTTGCTGAGGGAGTTAGCTTTTCAACAATAGAAAGATAAGAAATACCTAATTTGAGAATGTATTAAGTACAGTTTATGTTTTAGTTAGTGGGCCATAATTGTTTTTCTTTTATGTGCCTTGCTAGCCACTTTATCATCCAGTTTTTTTATTTATTCAGTGTAAGGTCTCATTACAGATTTTTCAGCCTCCCAAGTGCTGGTATTACAGGCAGCGCCACCACACTCAGTCTCAGTTAATATCTGAGTGCTCCCTAAGGGACAGGCCTGATACAGCAAGCCAGACCCTGGCTGCTGCCTTCCACCTAAGCAGGAACTTTAGGTTGGCCTTCCAGTTTGTTTTTGTTTCTGTTTTTGTTTTTGTTTTAAGCCAATCTTACTGTGTAGTTCAGATTGGCCTCGTACTCAGTATCTATCGCCCAGGCTGGCCACTTGCCTCAGTTTCCCAAATCCTAGAGTCAGATGTGCATCATCACACCCAGCTATCCAGTCATGTTTAAATAGGTATAGGTAAGGTAGTAAGGATAAATTATAAACCAGGCTTTTGGTAGTTTTTTTTTTTTTTTTTTTAAAGAATTATTTATTTATTTATGTATTTATTCTTGTTTCAGAACTTTTGTTTATTTATTTATTTTTATGGCCAGCTCAGCCTGCCCTGAGGGTAGGGCTGGCGCAACATGTGGTGCCGGGGATCGAACCGCGGTCCCTGCAGCCGCCTAAACTTTCCTAAGCAGGTGCTTTACACTACTGAGCCATCCTGCCAGGCCCTCCCCCCCCCCCCCTTTTTTTTTTTTTAAGAATTTTTTATTTTTTTACTTTTTGCTTTTGGCAGTTTAAATTCCTGAAAAAATAATTAGCTTTGATTATTGAAATATGAAATATGGTAAATTTGTAATCTCAATTAAAATCACGAAACTTTAGGGCCTGGGGGGATAGCTCAGCAAAATAAGTGCTTGCCTGGCAAGTGCAAGGCCTGCAGTTCGATCCCAGATTCCAAATTAATAAACAAATAAAAAGAAAGAAAATCATGAAACTTAAAATATAGTCAGTGATGATAGGGGTATCTTGTTAAATTTAAATCCCTATTTTCAAGCCGGGCGTGGTGGCTCACGCCTGTAATCCCAGCACTTGGGAGGCTGAGGCAAGAGGATCGCTGCGAGTTCGAGACCAGCCTGGGCTACAAAAGTGAGCTCAAAGCCAGCCTCAACTGCACAGTGAGACCCTGTCTCAAAAAGCCAAAAAAAAAAATAAATAAATAAAATAAATCCCTATTTTCAGTCTTATAATATTTTGCTACATTTTTGCTTTTCATATATATATGTATATATATATATATATGTATATATGTATAATATATATGTGTATATATATAATACATATGTGTATATATAATATATATGTGATAATACATATGTGTGTGTGTATATATATATATATAAATAATATATATGCACATACTATTTTCCAGTTGACCTTTCTGTTGCTTTTGCCTACTCGTTTTAATGCACATGCTCATGATGTTGGCTTCTTGTGTGTCACAAAGTCCCTGACATAAAACAACTCAAAGGAGAAGAGATGGTTGGGGGTTGGTATACAGCCTCACTGCAGTGGTCTAAGGGAAGCAGAGCGTTATGGTTGAAGGCATGGCAGGGCCAGACTGCTAGCTTCCTGGCAGCCAGGAAACTGGGTGCAAGAATAGACAGGAAGGGAGGGACCAGGGACTAGCTGATGTCCCACAGGCCACATGACCTAGAACCCACTCTTCCACCAGACCCTACTTCCAGTCTCTGTCCCCTCCCATCAGGCTGTGATCCTATCAGTGAGCCAGTGCACTGACAAAGTGGGAACTTTGTCATTCAGTAACCTCCAGAGCTCTGCCTCTGAACACAGCCTTCCTGGGATGTTTTAGGTCTGTACCATTAATATATACCATCATTATTCTCCCTGCTACTTTCAAGTTTTATCTGTCATGCTGTCTGTCTGTGTGTCTGTACTTTCGCAGGACCGAGGTTCAAACTCTTGACCTTTCACTTACCAGACACTTGTGCTAAGGGGCTATCTCCTTGGCCCCTGTCATACTTTAGCTCCATGTGTGTCACCTACCTTCTGCTCTTTCATGTGTTTTTTTTTCTATCTCTTTTTTTAAATTTTTGGGTGCTGGGAATTGAACTCAAATCTTGTGTTTGCCAGGAAGATGCTGTGCCACTGAGCTATGTCCCCGGCCCCTTCTGTCCTTTTAAAAAACAATGTCGTGATCCCATCACTGGGGGCCCTGAATGAGGGAGAAGGACTGTAAGGAGTTCAAGGCCACCATGGGCTGTATACATAGTGAATTCAAGGTCAGACTGAACTGTATAAGTGAGACAGTTTTGAAAAACAAGTTTAAAACATAAAATGACCGAAGGAAATATTCTAGTAGCATCTTTTTGTGGATTATCTGTAGGAATGAAAATATTACGTAGTGGCTGAAGGAAAAAGTCTTTTAATATTTCAGTTTTATATAATACAGTCTCAATCTAGCTTAAAGTGGGCTCTAAGAAGTGTAATTTACTCCCAGTCATGCAAAAGAAAAAAGAAAGAAAGGAATATAATTTACTGAGATCACTTCAGGTTGAGTGAGCTGAGAAGGTAACCAACAATGAACTGCATTTATGGACTAAATGTAAATAGAGGCAGGCTTACCTAAGGTGTGAAGTATGTCATATAAAATTCAGGTTGATTTTGGTTCTATACCATCAGTGTTATGCCCTAACTCAGATTTTTCAGGTGTTGAAACTAGAGACTAGAAATACTGTATGCTTTTCCCTATATGGTACAACACCCCTATATCTTACCATTTCATAGGCTGTGGGCTTCTGTTCTAGATCCATGCATGGATTTCAGGATGAGAACCCTGTGATGTTCAGAATAGAATGAAGTGCAGAACATGACATGGGAGTTATTTGTTCATTCACTTAAGTACTGAAAACTTTGTATGAGTCAGGTGCTTTACCCAAAACACTACCAGGGAACAAAATAGGTTAGTATTAATATGAAGGTAGAAAACTGAGCAGTATAGGTAAAGGGCAATATGAGTAAAGTTTTACATAGAGGTAGAGGGGCCCAGTGGGATGGCTCAGTGGTCTAAAGCACCTGCTTGGGAAAGCTTGGGCAGCTTCAGGGACCGCGGTTTGATCCCTGGCACCACATGCTGCGCCAGCCCTGCTCTCGGGGTGGACCGAGCCAGGCCATAAAAATGAGTGAATAAACAAACAAAGATTCTGAAACAAGAAAAAGAAATTAAAAAAAAAAATTCTTTTTATATCTATGTCTATATCTATATCTATATCTATATCTATATATTTTTTCAAGATGGGTTCTTCTGGGAGCCCAATTCCACTTTTCTTTTTAATTAATTAATTAATTAATTAATTAATTTATTTATTTATTTTTCTCGCGGTCCCTGAAGCTGCCCAAGCTTCCCCAAGCAGGCGCTTTAGACCACTGAGCCATCCCATTGGGCCCCCCAAAAATTCTTTAAAAATAAATAAATAAATAGAGGTAGAGTTATGGATGTTGGAGATGGGGAAGGGGTTGTGAGAGTACTAAAAATCGAAGATGTGGAAAGTGAAGTATGGGAGATTGACTACAGGAAAGGGAAAGTTGTCTTGGTTTGCCAGACAGGAGGAGTTTGTGAGTTTGAATTTGAAGTTGGTATACTGCTTGATAGTCTGAAGAACATAGAAAATACAGTTTGGTGAGTAGAGTGAGAGAGTTGGAGGGGAAATAGAGTGTTTGGAGACAAGAATGAGTGGTTTTGGCATTTTTATTGATGTCAAGATCAGGAGCTCAGGCCCAGCAGGATGGCTCAGTGGTCTAAAGCCCCTGCTTGGGAAAGCTTGGGCAGTTTGATCACCAGCACCACATGCTGTGCCAGCTCTGCCCTCAGGGTGGGCTGAGTTGGCCATAAAAATGAATAAACAAACAAGAGTTCTGAAACAAGAAAAAATAAGTAAAATAAAAAATTTAAAAAAAAAAAAAAAAGATCAGGAGCTCACCCAGCATTGATAGCTAGAAGTTCCTTTTTTAGTTTTGTGAGCATAGATTTATGATGTCTTGAATGTAATACTCTTTGCTATTTCATTGTGGTGGTGGTAGTGGCAGGAATTTGAATGTGACACTTTGTGCACTACTAGGGAAAGATTCTACTAGTGAGCTGCATCCCCATCCCTCAGAAATCTTCCTTTAAAAAAACAAAGTCAATATAATATAAGTGTGGCCATGAAGTCCAGAAAGTGACATGGGGGTTAATTTGTTCATTCACTTAAGTTCTGAAGACTTGCTGTGAGTCAGGCGCTATACTCAGAACACTACCAGGGAACAAAATAGGTTAGTAGAACACCCCTTACACTTCGAAGCCACCTCTTCCTGGAAACAATGATGGCTGTACTCTAGTGGAAGACATATAGTAAACAGTTGTGTAAAAGATATGTAAAGGTGTAAGCACTTAAAAAGAAGTGCCGGCATGAGCCATTGAGTTATTAAGGAGATAAATATTTTAGCCAAAGGGGGAAATGAAACAAAATGCCTGGAGGTAGACATATGCCAGGTGCATTTGACCTGAACCTTGAGTTGTGTAGCTGGGGAAAGTGAGGGGAGGAGGTGCAGTAAGAAAGTCTTACTAGGTAAAGAGTCCAGGCTTCTTTTTGCTTGTGGGGAAGGGAAGCCACTGAAGCAGCATAAGTAAGGTGTCATCTAATGCAGGTTTTCAAAGTCTCATTATTTGAGGACTAGTTTATAAGGAGTTGCACCCACTTAAAGTTTGTAACTGAATTTTCCGACAGTTACTTATCTGTGACTTACCTGTGGATGCACTTCAGTAGTTAGGGTACAGAAAATTCCCATCACTTCCAGGTTTCCTGGTGTAGCTTTGCAGTTTCTCTCTGCCTTTGTGTTACAGTTTGTGTCTAGGTGTCTCCCCCCCCTCCCCCCCAAGCCTCATGCAGTCATGGGTCAGCTTTTGGCATTGTGATTGGTTCTTGATCCAACTGGGAATGTGGGTGAGAGTACACTGGGGCAGATACTGTAAGAAGGGGAGAAAGGCTAGCTAGCTGCCTGAGCTGCTGCCACTCCCTTCACTTTGTGCTCTTTGCCACCACCATGAATGACTGCTGTCTGCCCTGTGCCACTCTACCTTGGAGCCAGCTGAGTATGGAGTGAAGTTTCTACTGTGAACTAAATAAACCCGCCCTTTCATTTTGAGTGTCGGTTATTTTGTTGCAGCAATGAGAGACTAGTAACTGAGACACTCTGCTTCTGCCCCGGAAAGGGTATGTTTTTCCTCTCTCATAGGTATTAACATGTTCACTTTGCTTCAGCATTGAGAACAGATTGTAGGAGGTCATAGGTGGAGAAAGGGAGAGTCATCTTTTCAGTCTTGGATGAGAATGATAGGGCCAGGGCCAGGGCCAGGGCCAGACCCTACATATCTTTCAGAGCCAGTTCTGACAAGATTTACAGATGTCAGGTTGAAAGGAAGAGAGGACTCTGAGGCTTTTTCTTTTGAGCAGGTCATCTGACTGTAGTGATAGAATTGCCATGGAGTATAGGCTGTGGGATAAGCAGGTGGGAGAGTGATGAAGGAGTCAGGGTCTCATCTGGATAGTGTCCAGCCTGTAGGGCTTTACTCTCACAGCTGAGTCATACAGTTGGATACACCAGTTTAGAGCTCAGAGGGAAGTATGGGTGAAAGTACAAATGTGGGAGTTTTAGTATGTCAGATGTAGTTTTTCATTGGTGTCAGGCTAGATGCTGTAACCTAGAAACTAATTGTAAATAGACAAGAGAAAGAGGTAAGGGCTGAAATCAAATGGTAATGATTTAGTGGACATTAGACCTAATAAAATAGTGTTGTCACAAACACCTCTCCCAAGTCTGAACCAGGCCCACTGTGCTCACTGTCCAAGAATGACCAGTGTCTGTGTTTTGGGAGTGGTGGTGATGCCAGCACAGTTACCATGAAGAGCGCAGCCATGGTGGTAGACTGCCTCACCTGTGTGCCACCCTGGGCATTGATCCCCTGCTCTTCAAAAGCAAGGACAAAAAAGAGGAAATAAAAAAAAAGCACCAGCTTGAATATGCTTCTACCAGAGTAGTCCTTCTAATGAACTCATTAGGTTCATCATGGAAGAGATGCCCCTTAAAAATTACCAAGAAAAAGCCAGGCGTGGTGGTGCACGCCTGTAATCCCAGCACTCCGGAGGCTGAGGCAGGAGGATCAGTGGGAGTTCGAGACCAGCCTGGGCTACAAAAGTGAGCTCAAGGCCAGCCTCAACTGCATAACGAGACCCTGTCTCAAAAAAAAAAAAAAAAATTACCAAGGAAAGGCTAATGACAATGGTGATAATATTAGGAATTGTGTCAGTTACTTTCTACTGGTTCCTGGGAATTAATACCCAACACCCAAAATTAAGGAATGGTTTATTTAGCTCATAGCCTGTGGAGGTTTTAGTCTTATATTTGGCTGGCTCACAGGTCAAGTGGCACATGGCAGACAGCAACAGTTTATGACCGCAGAAAACAGCGGAGAGCAAAGTTTCTAGCCAAAGTTTCATATGAGTGGAAAAATGAAGAGCATATGCATGATGAACTAAAGTCAGCAAGTTCTCTGCAGATTCAAACTGGGAAGGTGTTTGGTTTGCCAGTACGGGGGTCTACAGCATCTCACTAGCACTTCCAAGCACTGGGATTACAGGCACACACCACCACACCCAGGCTCAGTCACGTCTCAGCACCCTGTAGGCGGGGCCTGAAAGGCACACCTAGGATCCAGCCCTGACCCCTAGGCTCTGCCCACGCATGCACCTATCTGGCTGGCCCCTCAAACGGGGAAAGTTTTGGTGGATGGCATGTGTGTTACACATTTATCTATATTTGGGATGGGGGTTAAAATCAACCTGGGGAGTATTGAACCACAACCTAGACCTTTAATTTTTTTTTTTTTTTTTTTTTTTTTTTTTTTTGCGGGACCAGAAATTGAACTGAGGCCCTTGCACTTGCCAGGCAAGCACTTATTCTACTGAGCTATCTCCCCAGCCCCTGAATTTTTTTTTTTTTTTTTAATTTTAATTTGCTTTTTGTTTTTTTGAGATAAGGTTTCACTATGCAGTTTGCAGTTTGGGCTGGCCTTGTGCTCACTTTTATAGCCCACAAGCTGGTCTCGAGCTCACAGAGATCCTCCTGGCTCAACCTCCCAAGTGTTGGGATTATAGGCATGTGCCTCCATGCCTGGTTCTGGAGCTGCTTTGTGGGTTCTTGTATCTGGGGCAAGACAGTGCGCCCTGGGGATCCAGGGCTGAGATTACATGGCATATGGGACTGCAGATGGAACTCATGTCTTTGTTGTTAATTGCCAGGTTTCCTGTGGTGGGATTACAGGCACACACCACCACGCCCACTCTCAGTCAGCCTCTTAGAGCACCTGGAGGCAGGGCCAGCACAGTGCTGGGAATGAACCCTGGTTCCTGTGTCTGCCTATACAGGTACTTTAATCCACTGAGCTATCTGACTGACTAATTTTTTTAACCAGTGTTAATTTTTATAAGAAATTATCACACTGATAATGAAAATGCCCACACCCCCACACACACACTAGGTAGCCTACTTTGCCTAATACTATGTGTTCATTCGTTCGTTCCTTCTAGGGATTGAACTAGGGACATTCTATCACTGAGCTACATCCCTAGCCTCTTTATTTCTGATTGATTGATTGATTGATTGATTGATTGTCTTCTTGAGACAAGGTCTGAGGTCTCACTATGCAGTTTAGGCTGGCCTTGAACTCACTTTTATAGCCCAGGCTAATCTCTCACACTGGTCCTCTTATCTCAGCCTCCCAAGTGCTGGGATTATAGGCGGGCATGTGGGCCACCATGCCCAGCTAATTGGTCTTATTTTTAAAATTGAGATATTTTCATCTAGTGTTCTCCAGAAGAGGTCAGCAGAATCCTTGTAACTAGTTAGTTGACTTGTTGTGTTTGGTTGGCTTGCAGTGTTTTTTTATCTTCTTTCATTGCAGTGGGATTTTGTTTTAGCACCTTCAGATCTAAACTTGGCATTTTCTTAGTTTTACTGCCATGTTTCGAATTAGAGTTTATTCGTCTACAGGACTTAAAAAAATAAGAGAAAGTCATTGCTTTTTGTTTCATTTCTGTATCTGTTTTTACTCAGTCCTCAATTTATTTTCAGGATGAGGTAATTCTGGGAGGATGTTTGCAATGGTACACTTGTTCAAAAATACTGAGATTGAGGTTGCTAAAATATATAACATAAATTTTGCACTATGGAAAATTTTAAGAGCATCACAATCTGGTAATTCATGACTTACCTTTTTTAGGAGTAGATAGGTTGGGCATTGAACCCAGGGCCACATGCATGTTAGAGTGTATTGTTTTTAAATTTTGTTTGTTTGTTTTTGTTTTTTTTTTTTAAGATTATTTTTATTTATTTTATTATTTTTTCTTGTTTCAGAACCTTTGTTTATTCACTCATTTTCATGGCCGGCTCA
>PVJA010016585.1:18338-43257 GCA_004027025.1 Myocastor coypus
GGGGGGGGGGGAGGTGCGGCTGGTGCAGCATGTGGTGCTGGGGATCAAACTGCAGTTCCTGTAATTGCCTAAGCAGGTGCTTTAGACTGCTGAGCTATCTTGCTGGCCCTGCCTTGGTTTTTTGAGACAGGGTCTCACCATGTAGTCTAGCCTGGCTTTGAACTCCATGTGTAGCTCAGGTTGGCCTCCAGCTTACTGTGGTCAATCATCCTGCCTCAGCCTTCTAAGTGCTGGGATTCTAGGTGTGCTTCACTCTGCCTGGCCTTTATTATACTTTCTTTTTGTTCAGTTTTAGTTACCTCTTAAATTAGGTAAATTTCTTAAGATTAGCACATTCCTTCAGGGTAGAACCACATGTGTGATTGTGTTATTGGGCAGTTTGTACTACTGCATGAGACCGTCCCCTGCTGCTTGATGGGACAATTTATGCATGCATCACTGATGGTTCTGAATCAGTAGTGAGCTGGATGAATCATGAACATGTTAGCCCCAAAGATGTTCACCCTATCTTTCAATATAAAGTCGTCCACAGCAAAACTACAGATGACAAATGTTTTAGTTGAAATTAGAGACGGTGTTTACTTTCCTAGGATTTTTTCTTTACTCTGTTCTCTAAAAATAACACCATCATGGGTGGGAGACTGCCTATCCTGTGAGAATCCCCAGGTTCAGTCCTCAGCACTCAAAAAGCAAAAGCAAAACTTGTGCATTCCATGAGGATGATAGTCACGTTAAAGCACTGATGGTAGAATATACTCCAATGTAGAGTAAGCATTTGAAGTGTGTATGCTAGGGTCCTTAATCCCTTATTGGGGTTAAAATGCAGGGAGGTGGTAATATTGGAGTGAGCTCACTTTTTATTAAAAATTATATAGGTGGAGCCGGGAGTGGTGGTGCACGCCTGTAATCCCAGCACTTGGGAGGCTGAGGCAGGAGGATCGATGAGAGTTCGAGACCAGCCTGGGCTACAAAACTGAGCTCAAGGGGCCCGGCAGGATGGCTCAGTGGTCTAAAGCGCCTGCTTGGGGAAGCTTGGGTGGCTTCAGGGACCGCGGTTCGATCCGGGCACCAAATGCTGTGCCAGCCCTGCCCTCGGGGTGGGCTGAGCTGGCCATGGAAATGAGTGAATAAACAAACAAAGGTTCTGAAACAGGAACAAAAATAATAAATGAATGAATGAATGAATGAATAAATAAAAAAATAAATAAATAAAAACTGAGCTCAAGGCCAGCCTGAACTGTACAGCGAGACCCTGTCTCAAAAAGACAAAAAAAAAAAAAAATGTAGGTGGTATCATATGGAAGTCTAGATGATAAGATTCCTATGTACAGGGGCTTTTAATCATGAGGGAAAGAGAAGTAGTGGGAAAAGGTATAATTGGATACTGAGGAAAGCCAGCTTAGTTACTTTTCACTTGTTGCTGAGACAAAATACCCAATACCCAAAATTAAGGGGGAAAATTTATTGAGTTCATGGTTTGTAGAAATTCAGTCTAGGGTCTGCAAGATAGCTCAACAGTCTAAAGCATCTGCTTTAGGCCACTGTAGGGACCACGGTTTGATCCCTGGTACCACATGCTGTGCCAGCCCCACCCCCAGGGCCGGCTGAACTGGCCATTACATAAATAAATAAAGTTTAAAAAAAGAAAAAAGATATTTCAGTCTGTAACTGGCTGGCTCCAAGGCAGGGTGGCACATGGGAGAGGGCCACATTCATAGCAGTAGAAAATGACAGAGGAGAGTACAGGCAAGCCTTTTTCTGGCCCTGGTGTTGTGTGCAGGATGCTGGCCCTAGGGCTAGTGCAGCACTCACATCCTTATTCTCAGTCCTGGACCATGCGTGAGTCAGTCACAAACACTGGATTCAGCAGTCTCTCAAAATCCTGCCCCATGATGGCATAGTGATAACTAAAGTGACATCTTGTGAATTACTTTTCTTTTTTTATCCTTGCTAGGTAATAGCTAAGAGAAAAGAGGATTCTGGAAAGATAAAACTTTTGCTTCATTGGATGCCTGAAGATATGTAAGTTTTTAAATTACTGTGCCTAATACACTTGTATATTATTTTTATTAAAGCTTAAGCACAAAACTAAAAGATTTAGAGAAAATGTACAATGCTTTGAGGTTGTCAGGATTAAAGAGAATCTGAGAACCATAAGGGTACCTAGCTCAAATTAATGAAAGCTAGAGACCTCAGTACTGTTTTTAGTAAAAATCATTGCAAAAACCCCCCCCACCCACACACACACACTTGTGCTTTCCTCCCTCCCTCCCTGGCATGACTGGGAATTGAATGTGTGTCTTATGTTACACAGTTCTACCAGAGAGCTGCATCCTCACTCCTAAGATTTCTACACAGAGTCTGTTTAAGTGGACTTCAGTGGCCTAGAATTTGAAATCCTGCCATAGTTTCAGGAATAGTTGGGGTTGTGGGCAGTGTGCACCACCATGTCCAACTGTGACTATTCTGATGTCATTTTTAGGATGTGATGCTTTTTAGGATTATTTATTTACTTATTTATTTTTGAGGTGGGTGTCTTTTGAGACAAGACCTTGCTGTACAAGGAAGGGTGGCCTCAAACTTGCTATATAATAGCCAGGCTGACCTCTAGCTTCCAAGCCTGCCTTGGCCTTCTAAGTGTAGTATGCTACCGCACCCAGCTGATTTTAGGATTTTTAACAACCTCAGGTAGTAAGTAGCCTTAGGTATGACTTAAGAATTTTTTAATTTATACTAGTATATGTTTTCTAGCATACAGGGAATGGTGTTTTAAAGAAAAGCTGTTGGCTGGGTTTCCAGCAGTCATGTTTCTGTGTTTTAGGATCTTTCTAGAATATTTTTACCTAAATCCTCCTCAATTCAGATATTTTATGCATAATTTCCCTTTCACCTTTTTAAGATTTTGTCACAAAAAGTAAGGAAAATGTATCAGTAAAAATGAATATACATGAATGAGATTTTGTGTATGCTTCAAAAATTAACAGTACATGGCTAATACTTGTTCCTCTTCCCGGTACTATTTTCCCAACCCATTTCTAAGGAAATGCTACCACGTATGGTATTGATAGTTGTTAACATAGATGTGAAAAAGAACAAGGCACATTGGTATAGTAAGGAAAGAAGTCTGAGTTTTCAGATCCAGTGGTTGCAGGTACACATTTTCTTTGCTCTCCCCAGGTTACCATGTTCTGTGTATGCATGCACACACACATATCACATCACAGCTCTGCTCCACAAGCTAGACTGGTTTTGGTGAACATGCTAATCTTTATTTATCTGACTTCATTTTGCTAAAAATTGAAGCTGTTTCTCTTTACTATAAAAGAAGTGATACAAAAATCTCACAGCAGGTACTGCATAAAATGTTAATATTGATAAGGGCTGCTTCCTTAAAGATTGGTGCCAGTTTATAGAACTGTCTACTCCATTAGAGCACTATCTCTCTGGCTTACTATCAACATTGACTTCTATGTTGGGTGTGCTGGGCATTGAACTCATCTTGCGTGTACCTTTGCACGTACTCTGAGCCACACTGCTAACTCTCATTGCAAGTAGGATAATTTTTTAAAAACTGTTCTTCAGGGTTGTTTTTTGATAAAGAATCTCATTGTGGGCCCGGCAGGATGGCTCAGTGGTCTAAAGCACCTGCTTGGGAAAGCTTGGGCAACTGCAGGGACCGCAGTTCAATCCCCAGCACCACATGCTCCACCAGCCCTGCCCCCAAGGCAGGCTGAGCCGACCATAAAAATAAATAAACAAACAAAAGTTCTGAAACAAGAAAATAAAAATAAAATAAAATTTTTTTTTTTTTCTTTCTTTTTCTTTTTAAGACAGGGTCTCACTATGCAGTTGAGGCTAGCCTTGAGCTCACTTTTGTAGCCCAGGCTGGTCTCGAACTCTCACCGATCCTCCTACCTCAGCCTCCCAAGTGCTGGGATTACAGGCAGGCACCACCACGCCTGGCTTAAAAATTCGTTAAAAAAAAAAGAACTTTTGTTTGTTTATTTTATTTATTTTTATGGCCAGCTCAGCCTGCACTAAGGGCAGGGCTGGCGCAGCGTGTGGTGCCAGGGATCGAACTGTGGTCCCTGCAGCCGCCCAAGCCTTCCCAAGCAGGCACTTTAGACCACTGAGACATCCTGCCGAGCCCCACAAACAAAAGCTCTGAAACAAGAAAAATAAAAGAAAAAAAGGGGGGGGGGATCTCATTGTGTAGTTCATTCTGGCCTTGTACTCACTGTGTGTAGCCTGGGGTGGCTTCAAATTTGTGGTGATCCTCCTTCCTCAGCCTCTCCACCGCCTGGCCAAACTTCTCATTTTCATTTTGGTGAGCACATGATTTTTGTGTGTGTGCCCCTCTCCATGAGTTCTCATTTGCTTCTTATGATATTTAAGATCACTTTATTAAAGATACAAACATTAGCTCTTTTAAAAAGCTTCAGATATTGGGCTGCCCTGCAGCCCTGATCCTGGGGCACACTGAACTTGGTAGTGCGTGCCTGTGATCCTAGTGCTTGGGAGACTGAAAAACAGGAAGCATTACTACAAGTCCAATCTGTGTAGTGAGACCCTGTACTAAATAAGTTTTTTTTTTTTAAGTCAAAATCAAGTGTCTTGTGTTTGGGATACTGAGTTTTTTTTCTTTTCTTTCTTTCTTTTTTAAAAATGTATTTTGAAAAAAAATGTATTTGGTACATACTCTCACTCGTAGCTCAAACTCAGTGATTGTCCTATTTTCAGGCCCCCAGCTTGCCCTGACTCTGTTGCAAGCTCAATGTGCCCCAGGGGTGGGGCCAGGGCTAGGCCGGTGTGGCATGTGATATTGAGTAAATTAAGTATAAATATACTTTTTTAGACTTTTTTTTCAGACAGGGTCTTGTTTGCTAAATTGCCAGGGGACCCAAGCAGTGCTCAAACTTTCTTCCTGCCTTAGCCTCCCAGAGAGCTGAGGTCACAGTTGTGTCCCCTACTCCTGTTGTTTCTTCTATGAATCAATCTGCTGATGCCAAGTTTAGAGGGCTGAGCTTCCCACACCTCTGGAGGCTTGTCAGTGTAGACGGCCTACCTCAGAGGCCTACCTCAGCAGACCACCCCACGGTATCATCCTCGAGGGTTGGAAGACAGATGGAGGAGAAATCTAAAATGAGTTTTTTTAGTGTCTTTTTTTTTAAATCCACAGTCTGCCAGATGTGTGGGTGAATGAGAGTGAACGACATCAGTTGAAAACTAAAGTAGTTCATTTATCAAAGCTACCCAAAGATACTGCCTTGCTTTTGGATCCAAACATATACAGGTAATTTATTTCATGACTTTATTCTTTACTTTTTAATATTTAGTCTTTCTAAGTTTGGGAGAATTTCTTTTTTTCATGTTCATTAATCTAAAGTACTTAGGACCAGAAATAAATGTTTTAGGTTCCTGTTTTAAAATTTTAGACTATTTGCATAGAGACTACCTAGTTGAGAAAGCTTTAGATTTCAGTGCATTTTAAACTTCACTCTTCAGTGTGGGATAGTCAACCTGTACTAAATATTAGTGCTGCATACCTTACTTTGTCATGCATTTATTATGTGGAAATTATGGCACAGACAATAAAGGATAAAATCCAGGAAGGTGGTAGTTTGGTAAAGATTTTGTGCCTGGCTAATTCTAGATTTATCAGAAGTGGTTTATGTTGAAGTATACAGTACTTTGTGTCTTGTCATCCTTGAGAACCTGGGAATTTATCACTGTCCTAAATGCCAGTAACTAGTTGCCTTTTTAAAGATCCATACCTGGGGGGCCTGGTGGGATGGCTCAGTGGTCTAAAGCACCTGCTTGGGAAAGCTTGGGCAGCTTCAGGGACCGCAGTTCAATCCCCGGCACCACATGCTGCGCCAGCCCGGCCCTTGGGGTGGGCTGAGCTGGGGCCATAAAAATGAGTGAATAAACAAATAAAAGTTCTGAAATAAGTAAATAAGCCGGGCGTGGTGGCGCACGCCTGTAATCCCAGCACTCAGGAGGCTGAGGCAGGAGGATCGATATGAGTTCGAGACCAGCCTGGGCTACAAAAGTTAGCTCAAGGCCAGCCTGAACCACATAGCGAGACCCTGTCTCAAAAAAAAAAAAAAAAAAAAAAAAAAAAAAAAAAAAAAAAAAAAAAAAAAAAAAAAAAAAAAAAAAGTAAATAAATAAAATATTAAAAAAAAAAAGGTCCATACCTGGGCTGGGGAAATAGCTTAGTAGAATAGGCACTTCAGTTTTGAATGTTGCTGAGTGTAGCACAGTTCCTATAGTTTCGATAGATTTTTCTGAGAAGGAATATTTATTTGGTAGTGGGAGTGAACCCAAGGCCTCCACCATGAGCCACCTCCCCTGCCCTTTTTACATTTTTTATTTTGAGACAGAGTCGACATGAACTTGCCAGCCTCAAGTCTCCCGTCTAGAGTGCTGGGAGTACAGGTATATACTACTTCGCCAGCTTTGGGGTGAAATTATGACAAAATGGGCCTTGCTTTGTGGTGACAGCCAGACTGATTTTTCTTTCTTTCAAAAATTTCCTTAGGGAGCCGGGCGTGGTGGCTCACGCCTGTAATCCCAGCACTCGGGAGGCTGAGGCAGGAGGATCGGTGCAAGTTCGAGACCAGCCTGGGCTACAAAAGTGAGCTCAAGGTTAGCCTGAACTGCATAGCGAGACCCTGTCTCAAAAAAAAAAGACAAAAAAAAAAAAAAATTTCCTTAGAGGCGGCTGGGGAGATAGCTCCATGGCACAGGTTCAAGGTCATGAGTTCAAATCCTATTCAAAAAAAAAAAAAAAAAAAAATCCTTAGGTAGTCATCCTTTGGTTAAACTTCATTGCATTTAGCAGTGACATTTGTTCTTTGTGGGATGAGATAGATAATCCAGGATAAGATTGACAGAAACGCACTGCCAAGAATGTGGAAAAGTCACGATTTACCCCTCTTTATCAAGAAAAAAATTGGATTTGTTTCTTTTTTGAGTGCAGAGGTCAAATTAGCGCTGGAGAAGATGGTCTGTGTGACTTCGGAGGCTGGGCTGCCCTGGGAGTCCAGCAGAGAGAGGCAGGCCTGTGCCTACCTACGTAGGGGGCTCCCCCTTCCCCCACGTCCTGGCTCATGAGAGCAGCTTACTTATATTGCTATTTGTGCTGTGAATAAGCACTTGGCTGGCAAGCACAAGGACCTGAGTTCAATCCCTGGTTCCACAAAAAAAAGTTTCAGTATCTTTGTGCAAGTAATTTAATGAAATACTAATGTTCAGAAGTATATGGGAACGCCATTGGATGATCGTTCTCAAACTGGTTCTTTAGCTACCGATCTCATTCTTGGGAAGTGAGGACACTCAAGTCATTAGGTGCCGCTGTGGGTGTGACTTCCTGAACTGCGCCCCCACCCCGTTGAGAAGCAGCGCAGCACAGTCTTCTGTAGAAGCCCCTTCCTTTGCTGTGGTGCAGCACTACTGAGTTTCCGGATCTGGACTAGGAAACGGGGAAGTAAGCAGAAAAGTTACCCTACCTTGCATTTTAGGAGGAACAATTTCATACTTACATATGTGTGAATAAAACTATGCAGGCTTTTCAAAAATATCTTCAAAATGAGCCTAAAAACAACGTATTTATTTGGGAGCTGAACATCGGTTTTTAAACTAGTGATTGGTTAAAATGTGTTAGGTGTGAAATTCTTTCTTCGGAACACATTAGCAAGCTACACAAAAGATTGAGTAGCTCTTGTTACATAACCAAGTATATAATTTCTTTTTGCCCTATTTGTTTATTTATTGATTTATTTATTGAGGGCAAGGTTTTGCTGTTACTGCCCTGGTGACTTTGAATCCCTGGGCGCAAGAGATGGCCTGCTCCAGCCTCCCAAATAGCCGGGACTGTAGGTGGGCGCCACCATATGGACATGGCTTTTATTGATGCTCTGTGGTCATCACATTGCCTGTATCTGTATTTTTCATGTCTTGTTTGAACTGCTCATTGTGCTTTAATTTAGTTGAATAAAAGAAAATTCCTTTTTCTCTTTTTCTAGAACAATGCCGCAGAAGAGGTTGAAGAGGTAAAAAATAAATAAATACATAAAAGCAAACAAGCGGGGACACCTGCAGTCTTAGTCACTGACAATGGGTATAGGAAAAGTTGCACATTAGAATCAACCCTTTCCTCTTTTTTTTTTTCTTCTAATCCAGTATTTAGAGTAATATTTATGCTTAGTGTAAACATTCTGTGAATGGAGTAGGCTCACTGTGGCGTATATTAATATATTGCTGTAATCCACACTCATGGAATGGTACTGCAGGAGCCTGAACAGACACTTTTTGGCAACTTAAGAACAGCTTCTCAAAGGCTTTGCATGTGTGCTGCTTTAAGCTGCTTTTTTCCCCCCTTTAGTGACTGCAGTAGTTTCATTAGAAAGAAAAACAATCACAACATGTGCCCTTCCAAATACCAAAAGCACTGTAAGGATGTTTGTCTTGACAGTGTCTATTGATTTGAAGTCTTATTAGGCAATATTTAGTAAAAATTCTCAAGATAGTTAACTTTTCAGCCATGATAAATAGATGTGATTGGTTGCCATTTGTGTTCTTTTGCAGAACTCTGATAAGAAAAGTGTTCAGTTTGTATTTAAGCAAACCCTGAACGGCATTTTCAATCAACTAAAAATTCGTCTATCAAATTAGGGCTGAAAGTCTCTGTTACAGAGTGTTGCAGTGTCTGGTGGCTCCCTTTCAGGACTAGGGCTTTCTCATGGAGTACAGTATATTGATATTTACTTGGATAACTCAATTTGTTAACGGTTTTTGAAAAACCTTTCAAATTGGAATATTTTTGTTTTCATTTAACCTACATGACTCTAATTTTTTTCTGAGGAAAGCATTTGGTTTTTTTAATTGTTTTTTCTTAATGTAAGAAAAATTGTATTTTTTTTAAAGTATCTTCAAACTGAATCTTTTATGCACCAAAGTTGGTTTTGAAAAGAAAAATAAAAATCACTTTCTTGCTTGGTAAGCAAGGAGCCATATGGAATTTTTTTTAACTTACAGAAATGGAAATATGTGTAACTTGTTAGTATTGTATCAAACAAATGTTCCATAGAGTTAATAGAACATTGCTTGTAAATAATTCAGCAGATTTGTAATATATTTTTATATTATGAAATGTACTGTAGATGTTTTTCTAGAGGCATGAAAGTTAAATGTATATATTATGGTAGAAATAATATTGAAGGGAATTGTAATTCACTAGTGCTGCCAGAGGAATTGTTAATAAAGCACCTTCTTTAACAATAAATGTCTTTTGCAGACCTAAGGACTATGTACTACTGTTAATGTCTGTAAGAACAAAACATTGAACATCCTTCCAGAAAGTCCTTGAGGGAGGACCTGTACCTGAGATAAAATAAAGGCACTCATTTCTTATAGTGTCCGTGAAGGCCATTTTTTCCTTACTGTTGGAAGGACATTGTAAAGTATATGGTTATATGCAGTCAGACTGCACAAAATACTCCTAATTGAGGAGTTTTTACTTTACTACACTGATATAAACCAGCAGTTTTTACACTAAATTTATAAAGTAAATAGTAGACAAAAATATAGACCTAAATGTTTGGTTCCAAAATGGGAAAGATTCCACAATATATAAATCATTTCTCATTTGTTTTAAAAAAATGATAAAAAATATGGGAGACTTTATTCATTAACAATGGGGTAAAGAGTTTATACATGAAATGAGTCATATAAAACTAAAGTGCAAGAAAAGCACTACTAGTATAAGACATTCTGGAATGGTTGTTTAATAAGGGTATTATCCGTATGATCTGTAGCAAATGTGATTTTATTTTTTAAAAGAAAAGAAAAAAGCAGTGTGCTTTTTTACTATTTTTGTTTTCTTTGCTTAAGCACTTCATCAGTTGCTTTATTCTGTATCTACAAAATAATCTGCAATCTCTTTTGTTCTTTTTAAATTTTGTTTTGTTATAAAATTGCCAAATAGAAGTTTCAGATATATAGTTTGTACCTGTATTTTTATTTTATTGCTTCATGTTCTTGTAAGTCATCCTTAATTGACCGATGATTGTAGACTTTGCTTGAGTATTTTTTCTAATAAAACAAAGCAAATCACATTTAGCTTCAAATTGTAACAGTTCAATTTAATTTTATAGTGACACTTGAGTATAAACACCCAACATTTTCTTTAGGGACACAGTGAATAAAGTTTTTTCATTGTGTAGAAATGCTTTGAAGTCAGAGCCAAATTTTATTGATCAGCCTTGGAATACTCAGTCATTCATCCTCTTTTGCTACTTACCTAACTTAGATACCAGTAGCATACCAAAAAGAATATGGAATTAAAATGAGCTAATTTTATAACTTTTATACACATACACATGCTTTTCATATTTAAATATGATTGGACAAAAAGTGTGAACATTTTAATCTTTGTTGTTCATTTATTGGTGTCTACTCATCTCTAGTATTCTTCCTACCCACCTGCATTGTTCTTTCTACTCCCAAATAGGACATTCGTTGTATGATGCCTGAAATGACTTCTTACTCCAAATCCACGTGCAGTCTTGCACTGGGCAAGCTGCAGCCAGCACACAGGCGCTGGTCGACAGGGTGTCTGTCTGCTTTTCCCTGTACTGGGGGTGGTGAGCAGCAAGACCTTGGGGCCTACAAGCCTGAAGTACTTACTGTCTGGTCTTTAGGAAAAGTTGGCTGGTCCCTCCTTTGTCAGGTCATGAAACTTTGGGGAGAATAAACTTAAATGTTGGTTGTTTTATATCTTAGACTTTAATATAATGGTGTTGCTTTAAGGCAGTACATTTGATTTTGGTGAAAGCTATTTAATACTGATTTACAGTAAACATTGCCATATTAGGAACCTACAAAAATGTTTTGGGGAACTTTTGCACTGGACTTGTTAATAGTTAAATAACCCATCATAATTTGCCATTTGTATTTTTGTATTTTGTTTTACAAAATAGAAGAAAATGAGATTTTGTATGTCAGATTATGTTTAAACTATAAGGCACATCTGCTTTATTTAAAACCATCCTGAAGTAGAAGATATTGTAAAGTTTAAAGTTGTTTATTTTTTTTAATAAACTTTTCAGTACATAAATTTTTCCTAAAGTGGCCACACATTACTTCTGAATTTCAGATGAAAGGAAACTTAAGATTTGATGATCATGTCAGTATACCCTTGGCTATAAGGCTTTTTCTATTTTACATATTAATATTTTAAATACCTGGGCCCGGCGAGATGGCTCAGTGGTCTAGAGCACCAGCTTGGGAAAAGCTTGGGCAGCTTCAGGGACCACAGTTCGATCCCCGGCACCACATGCTGCGCCAGCCCTGCCCTCAGAGCGGGCTGAGCCAGCCATGAAAATGAGTGAATAAACAAAGGTTTAAAAAAAAAAAAAAAAGAAATATATATATATATATATATATATATATATATATATATATTAAATACCCATTTACTCTTAACAGAATTTGCCACTTGTTTTAAAGCATGTTCTGTTGTTTGTTTGCTCCTTGATTTTTTTTTAACGTGTTAGATTTTTAAATAAAATACAAAGTGGATAAATAGGGTTGAAGTAATTTATTCTATAGGAAGAGTCTCTTTTTGTTTAGTCATAGCTTTCTGAAATTGTACCTCTATGTAAGTTTTCCAAAATCAAAACAAATTTTTAGTTTATGTAAATTCTTCATGCAAGTCCATTTTATCAAGCCTGAGGTTGTTTACCTACAAGGAGATAAATATAAAAAAGTTTTTAGATGTTTGCTATTCTTGAAAAAATGCAAGAACTATTTCATAAAAGGACAATGTTTTTAGAAAAATTGCCTACATTCGTATTTTTAATTGTGAAAGACTGATACATCACGTTTTGAAATTTTAACGCTCTAGCTTTAATAAAATACTATAGATTTTTAAAAATATATTTTGTCAATTTTGAATGATTATAAACCTCAGTAGCCTTAAAGTACAGGAATGAAGTTTGTGTTCATATATTTTACTGTCACAGTTTCAAATATCTAGCCTGGCTTGTTTCCTGCATCATATTTGCATATCACATGTGGATCTTAAGTTAATCAGGAAAATCAGAAAGGATTGTGGACAGATTGGAGCAGGAATCTTGGGGTGTTTTTCTAGGTCAGTGTTCTTTCCTGTAAACTGTGGCTGACACTGGGTGGGGAAATAGATGCATAGCATAGCAGCATGAGACATTGTGCTTGAGCTTCTGTAGGGCAGGCCTGGCTGTCACAGGGAGCATGAAGTACTGTAGTCTCTAAAGTACTTGTCAAATTAGTATGAGAGATGAGTACTAGGGTAAGATGATTTGGAGAATTTCAGGAATCTGGTTTAAATCACAGTGTGATAACTGTTACTGCCTTTTCACATGACCCTTGCAAAACCAGTTATCTGGCAGTGTGTGTAGATATTCTCAACAAATAGGTTAATATATTTGCACACCATTGTAATTCATGTGCCTTATTTAATTCCACTAGCAATATTTGGATTGCTTGTTTGTTTTGTTTTGTTTTTGGCAGTACCAGGGATTGATTGAACTCAGGACCTTGCACTTGCCAGGCAAGTCTTAGCCTATTGGGCTATCTCCCTAACCCAATTAGGAATACTTGATTTGGCAGACGTTTTCTTTAAAAAAAAAAAAAAAAAAAAAAACAACTCTGTGTGTGTGTGTGTGTGTGTGTGTGTGTGTGTGTGTGTGTAATGGCCTGCTCAGCCTGCCTTGGAGGGGGTGGGGCTGGCACAGCATGTGGTGCCACAGATCTAACTGCGGTCCCCATGGTTACCTAAACAGGTACTTTATATCGCTAAGCTATCTTGCTGGCCCTTAACAGAAGCCTTTAAAATATGTTTTTAAGTCTAGTTCTTTTTGTGTAGTCTATGCTGGCCTCAAACTCACTGTGCAGTCCAGCCTGGCCTTGAGCCCTAATTGAACATACTGCAGCCCCTCAAGTGGCAAGGGTGTGTGTGTCTGTGTGTCTGTGTGTGTGTGTGTGTGTGTGTGTGTGTGTGTGTTTAAATTTGATATATGGAAGCCGGGCGTGGTGGCTCACGCCTGTAATCCCAGCACTTGGGAGGCTGAGGCAGGAGGATTGGTGCGAGTTCGAGACCAGCCTGGGCTACAAAAGTGAGCTCAAGGCCAGCCTCAACTCCATAGTGAGACCCTGTCTCAAAAAGTCTAAATAAATAAATAAATAAATAAATAAATAAATAAATAAATTTGATATATGAAGACACTTTGAAATAATACCATTTTGAAGGATTTACTCAGTTATTTTTTTAAATTTTTTTTTTCTTGTTTCAGAACTTTTGTTTATTTGTTTATTTATTTTTATGGCCGGCTCAGCCTGCCTTGAGGGCAGGGCTGGCGCAGCATGCGGTTCTGGGGGTCAGACCATGGTCCCTGCAGCCGCCTGCAGGCACTTTAGACTACTGAGCCATCCTGGCGGGCTCTTTTTTTAAAATTTTATTTATTTATTTTTTTCTTGTTTCAGAACTCCCATTTGTTTATTTATTTTTATGGCTGGCTCAGCCTGCCCAGAGGGCAGGGCCGGCGCATAATGTGGTGCCGGGGATCGAACTGCGGTCCCTGCAGCTGCCCAAGCCTTCCCAAGCAGGCGCTTCAGACCACTGAGCCATCCTGCCGGGCCCCTACTCAGTATTTTTTGATTTGAATATTTTGTCAGGATTGCAGGGAACATTGCTGTGGACTCCATCTTCTGTAGTTAGTATTTCTGTGCTTTTTCTAAGTCTTACAAGCTTATGAAATTGTCATGAGTATGTTTTCATAAATTTGTTTCTATTTGCATGCCCATTGGCCTTTTTATTTATAAAGTAATTACATTGGGAGGGTCTTTTTGGAAAAATGGTAAATTTTTGGCAGCAAGCTGTATAGAAGAATAGATTGTAAAATGTAAGTTTGTTCTTTCGTGGGTGGGATGATGGTGTGGAGCTTGGGCTTGCTAGGCATGTGATATGAGTCATGCCCCCGCCTGGAGGGTTTACTCTGAATAGCTGAGCCTAGCGCAGGTCTAGTGTTGATGCCTTTCCACATGGCCAGGGAACGGGTCACAAGTGTCTCAGCTTGTGTCCTCTTGTACTTTTAGTAGAAGAAAGCCTGCCTAAGTTTTACTTTTAAATGCTTGCATAGTGAATGTCAGTCTCTTAGCTTCTCTTCTTTCCAAGTCACCTGAAAGATCAGACTTACTTCCCGTTTTTTTAGGATTTTATTTTTTTAGATGGAATCTCAGTATGAATTCAGTCTCAAGGTCTGAACTCATGTCCCTCATCAGCCTCTAAAGTGCTGGGATTATAGTCATATGCCGCCACCATGCACAGCTGCGATTTCTTTTAAGATTCAGTTTTATTTTATTTTAATTCAGTTTTATTTTATTTTATTATTTGTTTTATTCTTGTTTCAGAACTTTTGTTTGTTTATTTATTTATTTTTATGGCCAGCTCAGCCTGCCCTGAGGGAAGGGCTGGCACAGCATGTGGTGCCGGGGATCGAACCTCAGTCCCTGCAGCTGCCTAAGCTTTCCTAAGCAGGCGCTTTAGACCACTGAGCCATCCTGCCAGGCCCTGGTAAACTGTTCTTTTAAGATTTTGTATAAACATCAGTATTTTTCATTACTGTTTTGGCAGATGCTGGCAATTATGAGTTCGACTTTGGGACCGCCCCTCTCCAAATAAAAACAAAAACCAAACAACCGGAGCTGGGGAGATAGCTCAGTAGAATAAATGTTTGCCTGGCAAGCACAAGGGCCTGCATTCAAACCCAGTTTTGAAAAGAAAGAAAGATGGGGTCCGGAGGGATGGCTCAGTGGTCTAAAGCGCCTGCTTGGGAAAGCTTGGGCGGCTTCAGGGACTATGGTTCGATCCCTGGCACCACATGCTGCGCCAGTCCTGCCCTTGGAGCGGGCTGAACCAGCCATAAAAATGAGTGAATAAACAAAGGTTCTGAAACAAGAAAAAAAATAAATAAATAAAATGAAAAAGAAAGAAAGAAAGAATTAGGGCTGGCAAGAAAGCTCAGTGGTCTAAAGCACCTGCTTAGGCAGCTGCAGGGACTGTGGTTTGATCCGTGGCACCGCGTGCTATGCCAGCCCAACCCCCAGGTCAGGCTGAGCTGGCCATATTACATACATAGAGTAAGTTTTTTGTGGGACCGGGGTTCCAACTCATGACCTTGCACTTGCCCAGCAGGCACTTGTGCCTCGGAGCTATCTCCCCAGCTCCCAAGTTTTAAAAAATAAAGTTGTGTATATATAAGTTTTTTAAATTTATTTCTCTTAAACCTCATTAGTTTGTGTTATGGCTGTCTCAGCCAGCCCTGGGGTGGCGGTGCACAGCATGTGGTGCCAGGGATGGAGGAGTGGTCACAGCACTTGCCTTAACTTTCCTCCGCAGGCGCTTTAGACCACTGAGCCATCTCGCTGGTGCCCCCCCCAAAAATAAAGTTTTTTAAAAAATGAAAAATGGAAGAGTAACAGGTGAGGCTCACATGTAGCAGAGATCAATTTCTCACAGTTCCGTGGGCTGAGCTGTGTGTGCTTGGCACCTGCACTCTCCAGCCATGTTGGGACGTCATGGAAGTGACTGCTGCACTGTCCTCGGTCAATGGGGTAGGGGTGTGTGTGTGTGTGTGTGTGTGTGTGTGTACTCAGCTATCACAACACTTTCCTGCAAGACAACCCATGTCCAGTTGGTGGGCTAGGTTTCAACATGAAGTAGGGGGACAGAAGAGGGCACTGTAGCAGGAGCGGTTGCACTGAGGCAGCTGCTTGGTCTGCCCAGCGCCATAGCTTGGCAGCTGCACTGTAGCATTGCCCACCCCATCCCTGACCAGCACGCTCCAGTTCTCCTGCATGATGCAGGCCCAGGAGAGGTCAGAACTATGCAATTGCGGTAAGGCTTCCACCAAAACCATGGTATGGTGAAACTATAAGAAGCACCGTTCCATTACACACGAGTGTTTGTGTATGGCTTCGGTGGAGAACAGACAGACTGTCGTCATGGAAGATCAGTGCACAGGGGAAGGCAGAGAATAGGACAGCAGGCCCCATCATCACCAGACTTTGGGGCACCAGGGATACGACTGTATGCCAGTTAATGCCCGGAGGCAGTGATGTGGCTCCCATGAGGGCTGGCGCTGGGTCATTTGCAGGCAGGCGTCCTCGGGTGAGATCTTCAGGGACCTGAGAGGTGCTGCAGCTTCTGGAAAGCGACATTTGGGCCCTGTCACTGACATCCCGGCTGCAGTAGGAAGGCAGCTACAGCCTTGCTCCCAGGTACCGTGTTCTGGTAGAACTTACAGGCACTGGAAGTGGGCTGGGGTTGTCATATTGGCCTTAGCTTCCTGCCCACGTGGGGGTTATAAGCCATGAGAAAGCACACAGAATTTTCTTCTAAGCAAGATCAGTCACCACAGGGCTGGGAACAGGTGAGTGAAATGGGCTTATTTTTTATTATAGCACAGTTGTACTTAGTTTCCCTGACATTTCATTTCTTTAAAAAAAAAAGGGGGCTGGGGAGATAGCTCCGAGGCACAAGTGCCTGCTGGGCAAGTGCAAGGTCGTGAGTTCAAACCCTGGTCCCACAAAAAAAAAAAAAAAAAAAAAAAAAAAAAAAAAAAAAAAAAAAAAAAAAAAAAAAAAAAATATATATATATATATATATATATATATATATATATATATATTTTTTTTTTTTTTTTTTTTTTTTTTTTTTTTTTTTTAACTTTATGTTACGGCCAGCTCAGCCTGCCCTGGGGGTGGGGCTGGTACAGCATGTGGTGCTGGGAAACGAACCATGATTCCTGAGATTGCCCAAGCTTGCCTAAGCAGGTACTTTATAGACTGCTGAGCTATCTGGCCGGTCCTACATTTTCCTATCTTTCTAGGTTGCCTGTCCACCATTTCCTGTCCAACGTCCTTTTACCCTTTCCTGGGCTTGCTGATCCTGTCTGCTGACCCCTTGCCCCATCTCGGATAGTCCCTTTTTCTGCTTTGAGGTAAATTTTCCCCACTTCAGATTTCCATGCATGAGAAAAAAGCTGTGATTCTTACTTTGCTGGTTTCTTTTGCTTCACATTGTATTTCCCTGCAAATGAATGATTCATTTCAGAAAGGTTTGTTGGCGATTTTGTGAGGAGCAGAATGCACCGTGTGAAGGCAGAAAAGCTATTGAGTGTTGCACAGGGTTGGGTGGTTGAGCCGTGGCTTGAACTGAGGTAGCCAAACGGTGGCTGAGAAAGGTGATAGTTGGTGTGCTCAAGGTGATGGGTGTCTCCTTGTTTCGGCAGCTGAGAGTGACTACCTGTAGGAGACCATCTGAGGGAAGGGGAAGATTTCTAGTTTGGAAAAGGATTCACAATGAGCTCTGGTGGAAAAAAATGAGTTTGGCAATGTTTCAGATGCCCGTGAAACATCGTGTTAGCAGGAAGTGAGAAGGCACATTGATTGTATTCTGGTCTCCTGTCAGAGATGTGAAAGCTAATTATCTGGGAGAATGCAGCAACGAGAGGTAATAGGAATATTTCATAGAGCACCGGAAAAGCATTTTGCTTCACTGTCATAAACTTTATTTTTAATTTTGTGCAGTCTTGCTATGCAGCTCAGACTCATAGTGGTCCTCGTGTTTACAGCCTCTGCAGCGCTGGGATTACAGGCACACACCGCTACCCCGACTAGGCAGGCCACTCAGTGTGCCCAGGGAGCGGGCCCGGTGCACATGTGCAAGGAATGAAACCTCCAGTCCCTGCGCGTCCCTGCGCTTGCCTAAACCAGCACTTAAGCGGCTGAGCAATCTCGCTAGCGTGGTGGTGCATTCCTGTAATCTCAGCACTTGGGAGGCTGAGACAGGAGGATCCATTCAAGTTTGAGACCAACCTGAGCTACAAAAGTGAGCTCAAGGCCAGCCTGAACTACATAGTGAGACCCTGTCTCAAAGACCAAAAAAAATTTTTTTGACAAAAAAATTGTGAGTTTTCTGGTGCTGTTAAAGACAAAGCAAAACAAAACTGGGAGCTCTGGTAATGCTAAGTGTTATGGTTGGTGTCTAGTTGTCCCCCCAAAGCAGATCTGGCTCAAGGGATGGAGCTAGAGGACCAGGGCAGGGCTTAAGGGGCGGGGCCGGAGAGGCAGAAAAGGTTAAGCTGACAGCGTGCACCTCCATATGTCCCTCCAGGCCTTGTGGCCTTGCTTCGAGGGATGGAGCAGATCATCCTGGACCTGGTATGCCCCAATCTGTCTTCCAGACCCTGTAGCTCAGGAACGCAGTGCCTCAAGGTCTTGCTATGTAAAGGGTGCTTTAAGCTATGAAACCTCCAGTAACTGATCTAAATAAACCTTTTCTTCCCTAAGCTTGAGTGTCAGGTATTTGTCCCAGCAATGAGAGAAAAGTAACTAAGACAGTAGGCTTCCATGTTTGCATAAGAATAATTAAATTATCTGAAAGGGCACAATTTCCCTAGTTTCCCACAGTACTCTACCTCCTGTCTTTCTTAGTTATGTGATCTCATTTTTACGATCCGTTTAGTATTTAACAGCATTAAGATTTCAGTATTAGACTCTGGGCTGAAGTCCAGCTGCTTAGCCTGTGTAAGAGGAGCATCTCACTCTCACAGCCTTATTACAGCTCATATGTCACATTTTCCCCTCTTGAACTTTATTTCCCCGAAGAATTTCCTGTAGCACTGATTTTTCCCATTGCAAGGCCTTTCCATTCAGCTGAAAAGCTTTCTCCATGTTCCAGGCTATTCATTTTCCCCTGGACAGTCTGCTCTGATTTCTTTACAGTTAACCATTTCTTCTTGCTGTCCACCGTTCACCGGCCTTAAAGATGCTCCTCTGCCTAATCATACTATTCTATATCTTTGGGCAGGATAAGGAGAAGCTTCCCTCTGTGAGGGGCTGGTCTGTGTGAGCGGGCTTGCTAGCATGGTCAAGACTTATGCCAAGCTCCAGAGCTGAGAAAGTGCGGGGTTCAGGGAGCAGAGGGACCTTGCTGCAGTGGGTCTCTTTGAGCAAGGGTGGGTAGGAGTCTCTTGGGTGAGACGCCCCAAGAGAGTGAAGTTAAGAACATAAAGTGAGGCCAGGAATATAGCTCAGTGGCACAGTGCCTGCCTGGCAAGTGCTAGGTCCTAAGTTCGATTCCTGGCATGTGTCTATGTGTGTGTGTGTGTGCTAAACTGCAAGCTGCAAGTACTTTGGGAAGCCTGGCACTCCAAAACCTGTTTCTGCATACAGCAAAACACAGAACTCCTAACATGTCACTTTGCAAACCGAAGCCATCCACAGAGCCCCACTATGGGAAGAGCTGCAGCTCATGCAGTCTCCTAAGAGAAAGCTTCCCTGAAGTCGGTGCCTTTCCAGCTCGTTGTACGGAGACACTGGAGAATGATTCTTTATCTCCAATTCATTCCTATGGGAGCGGAGTAGTTTAAGCTTCTAGGTGTCTCAATGCAGCTGGTCTTAAAAAGAGCACACAAAATTTAACCCAAGGATTTCAAGAAAAAGATACCAAGAAGAAAAAATATGTAATTAGTTAAAAACTAAAAAACACTGAGGGAGATTGACCTGGAGCATGCAGTAGAAGTGGGAAGCAGGAGCCGGCCAAAAAGCTCAGCAGATTAAAGCACCTGCAAGCAGGCTCAGGCCAGGGAGCAAAGGGCCAGGCCCATGCCTAGCTCCCAAGGCCCTGCTGCCACTGCGGTGACCCACCAGACACGCCTGGGGTGTTGACTAATCTCCTATGCATCTCTCATGCTGATAAAGTAAAATACCAAAATTAACCATCACAGAAGGTTTTTTTTTCCCCCTGCCTCATAAAAAAGAGTCTAATAAAGAGCATTTTGGCTCTTCTACAGTCATTGATAAGGGCAAGGCTGCTATTAAGGACACCCAGGGAAACTTGAAGCATCTTTCATGGTCAACTTCTCTCCAGAGGACTCAGACTTGGCAGTTCTCGCCTGTGTTCTCATAGCGTTTCTCCCTTTTTTTTTTTTTTTGGGGGGGGGGGTGCAGGGTCTCGCTATACAGTTCAGGCTGGCCTTGTGCTCACTTTTGTAGCCCAGGCTGGTCTAAGACTCACACTGATCCTCCTGCCTCAGCCTCCCAAGTGCTGGGATTACAGGTGTGTGCCACCACACCTGGCTTTTCTCCTTGTTTCTCCTGGTTGCATCCCTGGTGAGGCCATCTCAGATCTCAGTCAGTGCCCTCTGGCTTTCTACCCCTTTGGAGTCTCTGGAAATCTGTAGACATGACCTGGTAGCTGCAGGAGGGTGGGCGGTCAAAGATGAAATGTTGGGGTCCAGCGGGATGGCTCAGTGGTCTAAAGCACCTGTTTGGGAAAGCTTGGGCGGCTTCAGGGACCACAGTTCGATCCCTGGCACCACATGCTGCACCAGCCCTGCCCTTGGGGCCGGCTGAGCCGGCCATAAAAATGAGTGAATAAACAAAGGTTCTGAAACAAAAAAATAAATAAAATAAAAAATTCTTTAAAAAAAAAGATGAAATGTTCCTGGGATCATCTTTTTCAGAAATGGGTACAGACTAGGAATGGGCTTCCAGCCAGTGTGCAAATGCAATATCAGATTGGCCCAGGGATCCACCTTAGTTTTCTGAAGTGATTTCAAGTGTTAGTGAAATCTAGCTGGTTTCAAACTTCTTCTCCTTCACTACCTCGTTCCTTGATGGTCTGCAGTGTTCAGCTTGTCCAGAGCTGCTGGGGGCTTTTCCAGATGCTCCTGTGGACCTTACCTGGCTTCCTTGCCAGGGTGGGAAGTGATCCTAGTCCCTGGCCTTGAGAACCGCAACTGGCCAGTCCACGGGGAGAGCAGTGCCCACACCAGCTCTCTGCTTGGCCTCGGCAGCTCCGATTTGTTTCCTTGGGGTATGGAACTTCCTTCGAGCTTTCCCACAAGAGCCTAGCTCGGGGATGAGCTTATTGCTGGCTTTCCCATGCTCACTGTGCTTGTCTTGCTGGCTCCACTCCTGAGAAATGGACAGGCTATGCCTGCTAGAATATCCCATCACAGCTTTTAAAAATTCTTTTCAGTAGTTACCACATTTAGCTCTTTTATTGTGAGCTGCATACCACTGTGTCATGGTGTGGCAGAAGGCGTCACACGGCCAAAGGAGGAACAGGGTCATCCTTTCTTCAGAACTCCTCTTCTTTGAGAATGGCCTCAATGCATTCTTGAGGGCCGGGCTGTCATGATCAGTCACCTCACAGGGGTCCCATATCTCAGTACTGGTTTAGAAATTAGATTCCAACACTTCAGGGGTCACACTCAAACATAACAAACCTGGCTCCTCTCTGCTGCTCTCCATGGTAACTGGTGTTTCTAAAGTTGTAGAATTTCTAGTAGAACTCCGCTGGGAAGCCAGTCTTGATCCTTACCTATAGCGTTCTCTTATGGTTTGTGTCTACCCTCATGCAATCATGGGCTGGGGTCTTCCAGAGTTTGAGATTAGTTCATTATCAAGGCTGGGATTATGGGAATGAGCACCACACCCAGCCTGGGGCAGATAGCCTGAATGTAACATAAGGGAGACAGACTTCCTCTCTGTTGCCTTTGTTGCTGCTACTCCTCCCTTTTGCTCTTTGCTCTTTGCTGCCGCCATGAAAGATTGCTCCCTGCCCTGTGCCGCTCTGCCTTGGAGCCAGCTGAGTATGGACTGAAACCTCCAGTATCTATGAGCTCAGAAACCTTTGCTTCCTTCATTTGGTATTTGACCCAGCAATGAGAAGAGTAACCAAGACACCCTCTCTAGGTCTAGGTCAAACTGTGGTTTTGTTACTGGATGCTAAGGTTGCCCAGTGGCCCTTTCTAGGCTCTAGTTTTCCTGTTTAAAAAAAAATAATAAAATTGCACAGGACAAGCAAAGACTGTAACAGCTTCAAAGAAGAAAAAGAAGTGCTCTGAAACAGGTGAAGTAAGGAAAAGAAGAGAAACTATGTCCTGCGTGCATAGGAGGCCACTGCACGAGCAAGAAGACAGTGGTCACAGCCCAGTGCTCACCGTCTCTTGCATCCTCCTTTTGACATTAGTTCTGGGTGGTCCCACGCAGACCTGGAGCTGCTCTGCCCATGCATCCCCTCATGATGGACAGGTCCTTACTGACAGGTCATGCCCAGCTCTCCTGCCGGCTTGCCACACCGTGATCCCCTGTGCCATTTCCCCTGCCCTGCACCATCAGTCATGCCTTTCACCTTCTGACTCCCAGAAACGTGTTAAGATTCTCTGCTGATGCTTTCCTCTCATTCCAAACATTTAGTGTTCACATCTTTTGATTCCCATTCTATCACTTTAGTGTGGCCTTGAGGAAATAAAGATGCACAGTTCGTGATTTTGAAGAGAAACTAGTACCTTGGTTTGCTTACTTTCATCTTGTGACTACTGGGTGAGTGCTGTAAGAGTAGGGTAGGTTTTTTTTTTTTAAGAATTTTTTATTGTATTTATTTTTTTCTTGTTTCAGAACCTTTGTTTGTTTATTCACTCATTTTTATGGCTGGCTCAGTCCACCCTGAGGGCAGGGCTGGTGCAGCATGTGGTGCCAGGGATCGAACCACGGTCCCTGAAGCCGCCCAAGCTTTCCCAAGCAGGCACTTTAGACCACTGAGCCATCCCGCTGGGCCCCAGGGCAGGTTGTTATTGATCGTCCTAGACCTTGAACATAACAGGCAGGGTCTAGTCATAAAAATAGTACTGTTTTCTGATTGAGGGGATTTAACATAGGGAACTGTTTGCACAGGTTCTAGAAGGTAGAATTAAAAGAGGGCACCCAGATGATTTGGAGATGATTGCTGAGAAAGAGAAACAGGCAAATCCTAGTCCTAAGAGAACAAAAGCAACCATCCAACAAAAGGGATTTTGGAGTTGTCAGAAGCAAGAAACTCAGAGTAAGGGATGGGCTGGGGGCTAAGGCTTCTGAGGAGTGGCTAGAAATGTCCCAGCAGGAGCTGCTGCAGCAGCTGAACTAAGGGCCCCTGCAAGGAACATGAGGTGAAGGGGAAGAAGGGACAGGGTGGCTGCCTCCTCACCTGGCTTCTGCGTTCCCTGTGACGTTTAACAGGAAGCCAGCAATCAGTAGAGTCTGGAAAGTGTAGGGTTCTTGTCCTAGCCAGGTGGCATAGGACAGAATTGTGAATTTGGACTTGAGTGACAGTGGAAAAGGCACAAATCATCTAATATATGTAAGTCTGTATTTATAGGTAAGATCTTTCTTCTGTGTTCCAGACTTCTTTTTTGCAATGTTGAGCATAGATTTTTTTTTTCTTTTTTT
Organism: Myocastor coypus; assembly: GCA_004027025.1. Taxonomy (NCBI): domain Eukaryota; kingdom Metazoa; phylum Chordata; class Mammalia; order Rodentia; family Myocastoridae; genus Myocastor; species Myocastor coypus. The sequence continues at coordinate 41,661 of PVJA010016585.1, forward strand.
TTGTAATATTGGGAACCAAGCCTATGGCCTCAGACATGCTAAGCTTGTCCTATACCACTCAGCCCCAGCCCTAAGCCTCCAGACTTGCATTGCTGTCAGTCAGTCATCACTTATCAGTTGTCTCATGGAAGTATCACAGGAAATTAATGAGTCTGTTTCCCTACATCTCACTGCACCCTTAAAAAACACCTCCTGCTGGGGCTGGGGAGATAGCTCCGAGGCACAAGTGCCTGCTGGGCAAGTGCAAGGTCGTGAGTTCGAACCCCGCCCCCCCCCCAAAAAAAAAAAAAACACCTCCTGCTAACTTTGAATTGAATTCAGGAACCAAGAGATGGGTGGTAGTTTACCAAACTGAATCATGTTTTCATCCAAACTTGTTTTCTTGCCAGGTCATTCAGTCTCCATAAAAGACAGTGTTGCCCAGCCACCAAAGCCCAGTGTGGGAGGTACTGTGTACAGCTTGTCTCCCTCAACCCAGACATCTCCCCCACTGAGTATTGCTATTTCTCTTGCTTATGCAGGGATGGTGGTCCCCCAGTGTACATGCCACAGTGGGCTCTTTGTTGTCACTGAAAGCTTTAAAGGGCTCACCGTTACTGGTTTAGGGTCTCTTCATTCCATCTTTTCTCCTAGACTGTTTCTGGTGTTGCCTCATTAGGCTCAAACTGCATTTACTATTGACCGCTATTGCTACCTTTTAGTTGGTCTCTCATCTGATGTTTTATCATTAAGTTGATTAGCAGAGTGGCTTAAAAAAATTTACAGAGCTACTGGGCATGGTGGTGCTCTGAAGAGGCTTAGGTAAGAGGACTGAAAATTCAAGCCCAGCCTGGGCAACTTAGTCACTTACCCAGACCTTATTGAGAGAGAGTCAGGGATATAGCTCAGTGAGAAGGCTGTGTTCAATCTTCAATACAACAACACAACACACAATATAAAGCAGATCTAGGTCTGGCAGGATGGCTCAGTGGTTTAAAGTGCCTGCTTAGGAAAGCTTAGGTGGCTGCAGGGACCGTGGTTCGATCCCCAGCACCACATGCTGCGCCAGCCCTACCCTCGGGGTAGGCTGAGCCGGCCATAAAAATAAATAAACAAACAAAAATTCTGAAACAAGAAAAAATAAATAAAAATAAAAAATTCTTGGCTGGGTGTGGTGGCACATGCCTGTAATCCCAGCACTTGGGAGGCTGAGGCAGGAGGATCAGTGCGAGTTTGAAACCAGCCTGGGCTACAAAAGTGAGCTCAAGGCCAGCCTGAACTGCATAGTGAGACCCTGTCTCAAAAAGAAAAAAAAAAAAAAAAACCCACAAAAAAACAGATCTGATATCCTGGAGTGGATAAAGGTGTTAGGATTGTGTCACTTTTGTGGATCAGTCTACATGGAGAAAGGAAAGCCCTGCTCAGCAAGTGCCAGGGCCTGACACAAGGTTGAAGGAGGGGGCTGAAGGTGCCAGGAACATGTTTGACATTAAAGGGTAAGGAGTGGAACAAAAAAGAGGGAGAGGTCTTAATGCCTAAAAATAGAAAAGGTAAAGCCGGGCGTGGTGGCTCACGCCTGTAATCCCAGCACTTGGGAGGCTGAGGCAGGAGGATCAGT
>PVJA010016586.1:0-16650 GCA_004027025.1 Myocastor coypus
ATGAAATGACATTATTGATTGTTACCATGTTATAGATGAGGAAACAGAGGCTCAGAAAGGCCAATCTCATACAAAGAGACAAAATTGATTTCTTAAGACAGCACTCACTGGCTCTGAAGGCTATACTCCTATTCTTAATTCTCTATTTCATCTCAGCAGTGAATAATTGCAGGATAAATTTTCTCCTCATGATTATTAATTGCCTTTCAAGTGCAGTCATCCCAGGTGCCTATAAAGAGTCATTTCAGGATTCTGCAAAAATGCCCAAATCTCTAGATGCTCAAGTTTCTAATACAAAATCCATATCATTTTATTTAACCTACATACACACCCTTTCATTTAAGTCATCTGTAGATTACTTATAATATCTAGTATTACATAAATATTTTACAGATTTTTTTTAGCATTTTCCATCCATGATGGGTTGATTCTGTGAATACAGAAACCATAGATATGAGAACCCGAGTCAGTAGCTGTATTTCATGTCCTCATCAAATTCAAGTTTTTTCCATAGCTATTTGTGGAATAAGAAAAAGATCAGGTTTTGCCTTAGTTGTTTATTAGTCATAAATAAAAGTGGTTAAAATGTGTATAATAGTTGTTCATACTATTTCATTTTATTCTCCTCCAAAACACTAGGAGGGAAATAATAGAGTTTGCCCAAGATTTGACAATAATAAATAAAATGAAAAAATCACTCTCAGATTGAAAGGCTTCTTTACATGTGCTTTAATGCTTCCATATAATGTAGCTCTTTGGATGCAGAATTTTGTCCAGAGCAAAAAAATCACCTCCTCATACTTTCAGATTAATTTGTTCATTCAAAAAATACCACTGAATAGGGACTGAGGGCACATGCTAGTAATCCCAGTGCTCTGGGAGGCCAGGGAAGGAGGACCACAAGTTTGAATCTAGCCTTAATGACTTGATGTAACTCTAGCTAAGAATAAAAACTGAAAAAAGGATTGAAGATGTAGCTCAGTGTAAAGGCCTTTGGCTTAGTCCCTAGTACAACCATTACCATAACTCTAAAATCCCTGTCGACCAACTAATGTTCATTAGTTTCTCTGCTCAGTAATGGGACACACTCCAGGTTAAACTATAGAAGTCTTGGCATCACCAATTCAGAGCAGGGGGAGCGCTGAGGTCTAGGGACACCCCACTGGCATCCCTCAGTGCTAAAAAGTAGTTAGAAGACTGACAATTCAACTTCAGTTTGGAAGCGGTACAATAACTTGACATTTTTCTAAGACTTCAACTGCAGTTATTAATTTGACTTTGGTTGACCTTATGACACACAACTTTACCCCTTTGTCTTAGTTTGTTGAACTATGAAATGCTGCCTCCTGCTCCTAACTCTAGTCTAATTCTTGCTTTCTCACTCCACTCAGAGGTCCTGAAGATAATTCTCATGTAAGTTTTTCCTTTACATGGGGTCACTTTTAGTGGGAAAAAATTCATCTTACTGTAGGAAGGACATAATAGTATCATTTGCCTATGTCTATTCCACCATCTAACATGAAGCTTACAAACAATTCCTCAGATAAGTGTTTGGGAACAGCAAACGTCTTTTAGTCACTCCTAAGAACAAGTTGGTGGAACTGCATTATAAAAATACTTCTCATGTTTTTTTTTTTCTTATGAAGAGAAACTATTTTCTATGTATCTGTGAAAACCTTTCATACATTGCATTAGTGTATGTTCCACCTCATCTTTCATCAGAGTGTACGATGGCTGTATGAGACCGGTCATAGATCTTCAGGACCCAGAACACAGCTGGCAACACTCCCTGGATCTGAAGTGTACACTGTGTACCCCAAGGTACCAAGCTCATCCAGAGAGAAGAAATCATATTTTGGTACAGAACAGGTTTTCTATCTGATTCGTGCCCAGAACATGTAAAAAACATAGCAGATTGCATGCTGTATTGAGGAAGGAACGTACATATGCATTTAAATTACTTATGTTTTTCCTTTTTATGATGCATTGGTGAATTGTATTCCTTTTGCATTTGTAATTAGAAGGCAGAACAGATGCGATGGCTTTGGTTAAAGTGATATGTCCGTTAAAATAACCTATACTAGCAAGTAATTATTTCCTTTCACAAGGGAGTCTGGCCATTGTCCTGCTGTTTTTGAACCATTTAAATAGGCTATGAAGAAAAACATGTGCATCTTCAGGAAATGGTAATTGAGTATGGAAGTCAGAAATTTTTGTGAGGGACAGGGGTTTGTGTGTCTGCTGTTTTGTTGTTGTTGTTTTCTTTTCTATTCCTTTTAGAAGTGGGATGTTGCAAGCAAACGTTAATTCCTCCACTATCATATCCTGTCTTTAATTGGCACAAATAGATAAAACCTATCTGTAGTTCAAAAGAAACTTTTTTTTTTGAAGAAAAAGTACAACAGTAAAAGTCAATATTCAAATACCATGTAGTTGATCGTCTAGTCATCTTTATTAGTGCTGAATCTTTGTTGGGCCCTAAATAAAATGTGGACTTTAATTTTGATTAATGTCAGCTTTCTGAAATGTGTAGTTTTGGTCAGCTGGGACAGACACTATAGCCGCAGACAGTTCTTCAGTGCAGTATGTGAGCTCACCTGGCCTGATTATCCATGTCACCCGCTAGTGCTGGGGCAGCCCAGGGAATCTTTGCACCATTGTCTTCTTGCAGTGTACCTGATGCAGATGGACTCACCTGAGGGCATGCATGTATTCATCTCTCGCCCCACTATGACTTAGTGCTTCTGCTTTTGAGTGGTCATTGCTTCTAGACAGATCCCCACGTTCAAAGTTGCCATTTTTAAAGGGAAAATTTAATAGCACCATGAAAACTGTACATAGTCTGAAAATGTTTGGTTTTCAAACCAAAAGAATGGTTTTATGCAAATTCCATTTAGGATAAATTATTGCCAAAATACAATTTCTTGTTGCTAGGAAAGCATTCAGAAAGGCTCCTGTGGAAGGGCATGGTGACACAGAGGGTGATATGACACTTGTGAAACTGAATTCAAGTAACTTGTGTTTTCCTAGAAGCAGTCTTTAGAAGTCACCAGGGGTATCTTTTACATCTAGTGAGACAAGTGGAGAGAAAATTCTTTCACATTCCTACGCAGACCAGCATAACTGATCAGTGCGGTTATTCACCTTAACCCTAGCTAATGTGTTTGGGAACTGCTTCTCTTGGCTTTGTGGTTTGTATTTATTAAAATGTAGAATGACTAGAGTTCAGTTTTTGCTGTAGAAGCTTATCATCATGTCATGTTTCCCTTGTTTTACATCATGTCTCTTGAATTTCTATTTCTACCATAAATTTACTGAATATGCACTATCTGTTGAGAGCATCTCTTTAAAATTTATTTAGGAGATACAAAGACATAGTTAGGCCAGCAGTTATGAAATTATCTGACCAAAAGATTCCTAGTCATTGGTTCTCTATTCGCAGAAGATAAAGAATATACATTTATAAGAAAATGATGAATTTTATTTTATGCAGATAGTCTGTATTTCTCAAATATCTGTTTTTGTACTTGCTTTAATAGTTTGTTTAAAATGTTCAGTAAACATTTGTTGTCCAGTTATTGGTAGATATTGATATTAGAGATGTTATTATAAAAGCAATAAATTCAATTTAGTAAATTGATACTTTACTGTCTAATTAGTTGCTTCTGCATATTATATAAACATGCATACAGAAAATATCCTGGGGAGTAACTGTGGAATAGCTTTCAGTAATGGTGGAAATCTGTTGAGTAGAGTTATTTATATACACTCCTATTTGAAACTTACTTTCAAAGATTATTTATGGGGCATTTAATTGCTGCATTAGACCACCTTCATGTTATAGTGAAGGTGAAGAAAGTAGGATGAATCAAAATTATAATTAATATATTTTATTCAAGATTTTTGCTAGTCCAGTAGATGGTAACCGTTCTTGTCACAGAGGGAAATAGATAGCTATAAAAGATGTTGGGTATGTTAATTTGTTCCATTATGGTAATCATCTTACTTTATATACATATATGATATATACATATATAATACATGTGTATATATTATATGTAAATGCATATGCAAATATCTACCTGCTTCAAAATAAAAAGCTAAACTCTATTTGACCCAGAAATCAGGCTAGGCATGTGAGTGAGATTTCCCTGGGCCCACCAGAAACTCATTTGACTCAGCAACCAGTCCCAGAGTGTGAGTGAGAGTGCCCTGGGCCTGGCAGAAACTCATTCGACTCAGTAACCAGGCCCACTCTGTGAGTGGAATTTCATCCATCAGGAATACCCAGTGTGGAAAACTGCAGCAGAACTCCCTGCAGAGAGGCTAGAGGTATGATCCATCTAGCTGATCCAGGAGCAGAACATCTTGCCAGAGTGACATAGCAGGTTCACCTCTAAGGGCTGCAGTAGGAAGAAGTGGTAGAGCACAGCAGTCAGACCCAAGCTACACCTCTCTGGATGAGGTTGAACTTGGTAGATCTAGATATGGTGCTAAGGTAAGAGCTCCACCAAAGCTCCACACTAAAGGTCTGAAGGCAGGGCTATGCAAAATGATGAAGAGAAGGAGCAAAATGTGCTCTCGGCCCTGGCCCACGCAGAACAAATGCCGGAGACAATAGCATAGAAGAAATTGGAAATCATACACCTGAAAGCTCTTAAATAATAGCATCTGAAGTAAAGAAACACCTTCAGAAAGTCATAAAGGAAATTAGATCAGAAATAATTTTTGAAGTAAAAAAAGAAATGATAAATATAATGAAAGAAGTACTACGTGCTTTTAAAGAAGACATTGAATAAAAAATGGTGGAGAATAGAAAATTGATGGAATCCTTAAATGAGCAATCTAAGAAAGAAATGAATTCATGAAGCAAATTCAATGTGCTATATAGGAAATTAAAACCTCAATCACTAGCTGGCAAAACCATTTCAATGAAAGTGAAAATAGACTTTCAGATGTGGAAGACAACCACTGCAGCTAGTGAAGAGATAAGAAAAGATCTCTTAATAACAACTAGGATGTAGGAAAAAATAATTAAACATCTGCAAGATAATGCAAAGATGAACAATGTAAGACTAATAGGGATCAATGAGAAAGAAGGAGTCAATATAAATGATATAAAAACAATATGGGCATAAGTAATAGCAGAAAACTGCCCAAATATATAGAACTGCAAATAACATCAACTCAATTAAAACCACACACAGACATATAATAATCAAGATCCCAGAAATTCAGCACAGGAACAAAATACTAAAAACTACTAGAGAAAAGAAACAGATCAACTTAAAGGAAAACCCATCAGAATAATGACAGATTTCTCCAAACAAACCAACAAGTCAAGAAGAGCATAGAATATAGTACTACAAGTGTTGCAAGAAAGCGAACTGCAACACAGATTGCTATACCCTGCAAAACTCTCTTTCAAGTATAATAAAGAAGTGAAATAATTCCATGAAAAAGAATAATTAAAGAATTTCATGATGACAAAGCCAACCCTACATAGTGTACTAACAGATATTATAGAGAGGGATCAAAATGACCACAACTCCATGAAGGAGAATGGAAAAAGCCCAGCAAATAGCGCAAACAATTAAACACAGGAGAAAAAGAGGTATACAAAAACAGTTTTTCAATTATTTGTTCATATACAGCAGCAGAATATTTTCATCAGCATATTATACAAATGCACTTCTCCAGCACCCTATGGGTCACGACTCTGTTTGGGTCTACAGGGTGGATATCAAGGAAATAGTAATAGATCAATCTCACAAATGACACCTGGCCACCAGTAAGTGTCATGGATACTGACCATGTCCTTGACATGCTAGAACTTTGTGCAATATTCTGTCCCCAAACTGTTAGAAGTTCTGGTAATATATTTGCCACTCTTATATTTATGTTATGTTTTATTCTTAGTAATTCTTCATTATCATGAAAACTTTTACTTAGTTGATATTTTTGTATATATTAACCTATGCAAATACTATGTGAGTATTCTGAATTGATTACATATTTGTACATATAATACAAAACAATCTGTTTCCTAAGTTGGACTCACAATTTAATTTCAACTTTGGAATATTCTTTTGAAATATTTAATTTAATTTTAAATAATTAACATTTAATTAATTTTCTGAATATTGTTTAATTATAATTTTTGTTTTATGACTCATACTGTATCTTTGACTTACAATCTACCGATAAGACATGACATAATATTTTCTCCTAGTATTAGAAACTTTAAAAAGGAAAAAAATATATGTATGCACAAGAGAGGATAGATATACAGCTATTTTCTCTTAGTTCCTTGAGAATAAAAGTTTGTAGTAATATTGTTTAGACAAGATATATCTGCATCTTGTCCTCTGAATACTATGAAGACAAGAACATGCAATGTATTAATTATTGTAATCATCCTACTACTTGTTTTGAAACTGTTTCATTGCTGTTTTACCTTTTTTCCATTAAAATGAAAAAAAGAAAGTTAAATTCTTCTGGATTTGTAAGACACTCATTTGATATTCATTGTAAATGCCTGTAGTTTATAGTAGCCAAGCATATGCAGAAATCCCAGTGCTCTGTGATATTTACCATTGCTTATGGATATATTAGCTATCATTCCAAGCTGAAAAGTGTTTACAGGCAAACTGTTTGATGAATAAGGAAGCTCCCTTTCAGATGGGCCTATTCTTTCTGTGAGTTTTGCTTTCTGCAGTCACAACTGTTAGCTCCTCCCAAGCTATGCGCAGTGGGGCCAGATCTACTCCTCTTTCCCAGAAGGTCGAATGGGTGCCATGTAGTCATGGAGTGTGACTATAATAGAGGATTGGCACTCACAGGCCCATAGAGAAGCCGAGAAAAGAAACTGCACTACTTATTTCCCTTTCATTCTTGCTTCCTAAATGCCTCCAACTGCTTTTCTATTTTTTTTTTTTTATAATTGCTATCAGCAGGTTAATTCCCCTCACCTGGTTTCGATGATGATGTAAAGTCTGTATCTTGACCTTTGTAAGACTGGAGTCCTCCCCACAAGATAGAAACAAACTCTTACCATAGCTAATGACAATACAGTTTGTACTTCTTTTATTAAAAGATCCTATGATATCTATCTCTACCCTATTTACAGTTTTGTATCCCCAACCAATTTAAAACTGTCAGTCTTCTCAGACAACAAAATCAGAACCTACCCTGTTGTCTCCCATCTTTCTTTCCCTGTCCTTCACCATAAAGTCCTCTGCTTTGTCTCTGTGACTTCAGAGTCTATTATTTCTAAACTATTATTTACTCTTTACTCAATTATGATAGGTTGTCAGGTGTTCTATGCCAACTCTGTTCGCTTCTTTATTTCAAGTAATTGTCACATGACATATTTGTCAAGCACAGATCAGATTTTCTCATAAGGCCACAACAATGTTTCAGTGGCCTTCTGTGTCATTAAGTCTAGAATGCAAGCCTATTGTCAGTCTTACCCTATACTTTTGGCATTTGCCAGTCAGCCAAGTTAAGAAGCTTATTCATCTTCATTTTGTAGCCATCCTTGGCAGGCGCCTCCCACTCTGCTGCCCAGCTACCTGCCTCCACCCTTCCTTGCAAAGACCATTGCAGACCCCGCTGTCCAACACCAAATAGAACTTTTCTTGATGTTCCCAGCCAGATGGGCATTTTCAATTCTCTGAATCAGTGTGACAGTCTTTTTTTTTTTTTTTTTTCTTTTAGTTTTCTAAGGTTTCCATAGAAAAGTAGCAAACACTTGATGGTTTAACACAGATATTTATTTTCTCACAATTATGCAGGGTTAGAAGTCTAAGATGACGGTGGTGGCTGCATCAAATTCTGATATAGTCCTGCTTGGCCTATAGATGACTGTCTGCTCCCTGTCTCTTCATGTGGCTTCCCTCTAGGGATATCTGTGTGCAGATTTCCTCTTCTTATAAAAATATCAGTATAATGGGCCCACATTAAGGACCTCATTTGAGCTTTGTTATTTCTTTAAGGCTGTGTGCCACACTCTGAGCTACTAAGGATAAGTACTTCTTTGTGTGAATCTGAGGCAGGACATAGCCAAGCCCACAACACTTATCTATATAGGATGTCTCACTTTAGACTTTGGATTCTGAGTTTTTCAATGCACATATCATAAATTTCCTTTTTATTCTAAATCTGGGAGTACAAGAACTATATTTTTCTATGGTTTATGTCTATGTAAATACTGCACACACCAAACTCGGTACACTGCACATAGGAGATGTATAATGCATTTTTTAGATAATAAGAAAATAATTTATGACATGTTTCAAGATAGAGCTAGCATGTGACTAATAATACTACATTTAGTGGTAGATGGTAGTAGTAGACAAATAGATTTGGATGAGGGTCAGCTATTTGGTAATATAACAATTGAATACTTAAAAAGAAATATGCATCATTTTGGTCAGGCTTTTGAACATTGTTGGCATTGATTGCACCACATAACCTGTTTACTACACAGCAGCATGAGAAGAGTTATTGTAATTGAAGGTCACATTTTCTGAGCCCAATTGGTGTGCCAGGCAGTGATTCACTCATTCAACAATCACAACTTTGAGAAATACAAATTGTTATTATCCTAACTTGGGGCATGACCACATGGATGTAGAGAGAGCTTAGGGAAGGGGCCAAGGCCACGTGCAACACCACTGAGGAGGAGAGCCAGACTTTGAAACTGTGTAATCCATAATCTGAATCAAAGTTCTGCAACCCTACCGTGTTTCCAGTGTATAATTTAGTCCTTTGATGACATTTAATTATATTCTTTAATTATGAAAAAATCTGCTTCAAATATCTCTGACAGAGTAGAGCAACATTAACTTCTCAGGATATAATGAAGTTCTAGGTCTTTTTTAGGATTTTTAAAATATGGGCACAACATAATCCTTTTTTTCAGAGTTCAGTTCTTTCCCACAGACAGACAAATTAAGATGCTCAGTATCCAAGATGGATTCTTTGACCTACACTATCTGGTTAGTAAACTAACACGCACCTCCTGTGTAGGACTTTTGGAAGCTCCTCTAATGAGTGCTCCACAGCAGATGCGGAGGAGAGGGAGACCTTGAGAAAGAAAAGTGCCAGGATACAAATAAGAACGAATGCCTCCTGCCACTGGGGAGCTATTTATACACATATTCCATTTAACATTCTTGGAATAATTCATTGTTTTGTTTAAATGTTAACTATACCAGAGTAGATAATTCTTTTCGAGGATAAGCAGTTCAACAGTTAATACAATACATTAAAATGAACCTGGGTGCAGTGGCACATGCCCGTAAGCCCAGTACTCTGGGGGGTAAAGGAAAAAGGACCACAAATCCAGGACCACCTTGGCAACTTAGCAACATAGCAAGGTACTGTCTCAAAAAACAAACAAACAAACAAACAAACAAACAAACAAACAAAACAAAACAAAAAAAACTTAAAGACAACAGTGTTAGTTTCCTTTTTACTCTGTTGGTGATTTCTTTTGCTGTGCCCAAACTTGTCTGTAAGATAAGAGCCTGGTTGTTGACTGCCAGAGGTATTTCCTATGTGGGCAAAGCCACTGTGCAAGTCAGTGTGGAGATTCCTCATAAAACTAAGATTAGAGGTCCCACTTAATTCAGCTATTCCCCTACTTGGTAATTTTCCAGAAGAACTGAAAACATCATCCTACAGCAATATTTATGTACCCATATTTATAACAGCACAATTTATCATAGCTAAATCTTGGAAACAACTCAAAAGCCTATCAACTGGGGAATGGATAAAAAATATGTGGTATATTTTTTTACAATGCAGTATTACTCAGCTATAAAAATCATAAACTCAAGTCTTTTATAAGTAAATGGATACAACTAGAGACCATATTCATGAATGAAATAAATCTGACCTGCATGTGTACACATCAAATTGTCTCCTTAGTATAAGATCCTGAAAGAATAAATAAAATCTGTAAGGTACAATAGATATTGCTAAAGGCAAAGAAACTGCTCAAAAGGGAGGAATAAGTGGATGAGGAAAAGGAGAAGAGAAAGAAGGAAGGGAAAAATATATGTATGTATATCTGGAGATACTGGAATAATTGTATTGCTGATTTCTTTTAGTTTATTGAAAAGAACAGTTAATGCTCAAATTTTTTCTTTTTAATTTTTGGCCAATTTTGCGTGCTTATATCTGGTAATCTGTACAACTGATTTGAAGACAATGTGCAGTATGGCAATCATTATTAAATTCCTATCATCTTGTTTAGTGACATTCTGTATCATTTTTTTTTTTTTTGTCTTTTTGAGACAGGGTCTCACTGTACAGTTCAGGCTGGCCTTCAGCTCAGTTTTGTAGCCCAGGCTGGTCTCGAACTCTTACCAATCCTCCTGCCTCAGCCTCCCGAGTACTAGGATTACAGGTGTGCGCCACCACGCCCGGCTTTTGCATTTGTAGTGTTTAGTGACATTCTGTATCATTTGTAGTGTTTTTAAAATTATTTTTTTCTCTTTAAAATATATAAAAAAAATTTAAAAACCCCACAATGGTGTAGAGATGCAGCTTAGTGCAAAGACCATGGATTCAATCTTCAATATCAAGAAAAAAGAAAAGAGAAGAAAAGAAGCGGATGGGAGGTCTAGGTTGTTACTGAAGATGGCCTCAGTCTTGGACATCCTCCTGCCTTACGCTCCCAAGTAGCTGGTATTACACAGTGGTGCCAATACACAGGCTACTGAGTTGGTATTTCCTGAGAAAATTAGATGCTGCTGTACAGTTAGCCCTTCCAGAGTTAGTTCCACCATAAACCTCCATGAAACCATATGCTGAAAATATTTTAAATAAATTATGTCTGTGTTGAACGTGTGCTGATGTTTGCCTTATCAGTATTACTTAATATAATATAGCAACTATTTATATAATGTTTTTATTATACCATAAATTATAACTAATATAAAGATGATTTCAAGTATATGGGAGGAGGTGCCTGGGTTACAAGTAAATACTATGCCACATTATATAAGAGACGAGTTTCTGTGGAGTGGATATCCACAAGAGGCCCTGGAACCCAATTTACAATATACATACGAAGCACTGGCTGAATCATGGCTTCCAAGGTGAGTTCTTAAAGTACAGCAGAGGTATCCAGGCACATCAGAATATTTAGAAACTTGTACTAAATAATCTGGATATGTTTTCTGGCTCCTAGTTTTATTTCTGCCACTTTCTTCTTGGAATCTTCTATTTCTTTCTCATTCCTTGAGCACAGATTCTATCTCCTTGAGTGTCACATTCTTTGGTTGTCAAAAGACGATAAGTATAATTTCTTGGATGGTAGATGTAAAGGGTAAAAAGAGTGATGCTTATAAAACATTTGCCACATTTGCAGATCTACAACAAATGCTAGTGTTCCAGGGTAATGTGTACACTCAACATAGGATGATTTCTGTTTTGGGTTCCTCACCAAAGAGACAAGGTATCTGGCACTCATAGCTGAAAGGAGGAGAGGTTCATTTAGATTCCTATTGTTACCTGTGGGCTCCAGTGCAGGAAGGCAGAGTTGGCGGGTCTGGTGGAAGAGAAAGGCTCACCTCGTGGCACCCAGGAAGTGGAGAGAGAGGAGGGAACAGTCGAGGGAGGCTCCCTTCCAGACCACACCTCTTGTGCACTGTCTCCTCTAATCAGCCCCCTTCCCCCAACGGCAAGCCAGCTACTCAGCCTACATAAGCCACCTGTCTTCCAAACACATGATGCTTTGGGGACCCCTTTAGAACTAAGCAATAACATTTTAGTCACTTTTTCTTACTTGATCATATTTAATGCAATTGGAAACAAAAGCTGTTCATTAAAGTAATGTGGAATATGAGCAGAATTATTAATAAATTATCCTCACTGTATTTCTGGTAATGAAAAAGATAAGCACATAGAAATTAATTACACCTTTTTATATGTCAGAAATGCAGTAGGAAGGAAAGATGGCACTGGACACCCACTGAGTCACCATCCTTATGGCAGGCAGTGGGAGAAGGGACAATATTATCCTTCACATTGTCACTATCCTCTGTCAGTCACTGGTGACTGGGGCCATATGAGGCTCAGAATAATGTGCAGCTGCTCAGTGTAACATCCAGACCAAAAGCAAAAAAAGCAAGATTTTGCTTGGCTCTTTTTAAAAAATTTCAAAACAGTATTTTTTTTTTTTTAATAGTGGAAAAAACTGGCTGCATTCTTAAATTTGTTGTTTTAGATTTTGTGTTTAACTTTTAAAAATGACATATCTCCATGTACTCTTAGTTCTCCAAAATAGGTTACTGGCAGCCTAAAAAATGGTAGACTACAACTGAAAAATACTCTTTTCTACTTGCAAAATGACAGACCTCTTTTAGAAGCTTATGGAAAGAAAATTTCAAAAACAGTGTTCAGTAATGTTTAATTTTATGTAGCTGTCACATTGGGCCTGAATTTGAAGTTAAGTGACAGCTATGAGAAGTTCATCACAAGGAATCTCTAGAAGTTTGATGAAAAACAGCAAAACCAACTGAATTCATTTCCACACCCTAAAGACATGATTGCAATTTTCTTTGGATGTATTTTATTGTTGCTAAAATTTAGAAAAAGTCACATGTATCCTTTTGAAGTACATGTAAAGTATATTCTCATGAAATGTACATGATTATGTAGTTAAATATTTATGGGAACTTTTTTTTTTTTTGCCATTCAGCCTGCTTTCAAGATATTCAAATATATTTGGCTTTTGTAACTTTGCTAATTAAACCTTCTAAAACAGATGGAATTGTAGAAATTGTAGGATTTAAAATATCATCTTAATTGGTTTACAATCTATGTGACATATAATGTCATTCATACTGTATAAAATACATACGGATGGCTCAAAAGACATGGCATGCCAATTAATTTTTCTTCAACTCCTTCAATTGCATTTTGTTTTCTTCATTATGATACCCTTTTACCCTTATAGTTGGTCCCACGAAGTGTGATCAACCCTAATGGTATCCTATAACTATACTGAAGGATATCTTTTTGACGTGGGGGGGGGCGGATAGGAATTTACCTTCTTTCTAAAGAAAATAAATGACTTTTAGAGAGGCTTTTATGTACACATGCATATGGTTGTTTCCCTTGAGCAGTGCTTAGATTAACCTTTTTCTTCCTTACAGTGATTTTCTAATGCGTTTAAGCAGCCACATTGCTCTAATTTTCTGCGATGGTTTTGCTTTCAAATAGTGCGTCCTCCCATCCCTCTAAGAGCACTGCATTTATCAGGCCACATGTTCAGATTTTTAGTCTGGAGACCAAAGCTATGAAGTGTGTATGTAGATTCTCCAGAGACTAAAACAGGCGGCTTCCCATGTGTCTTTGTGCCTTATGATCAAGAATCTGGTCAAATCCAGCTCCTTGTACCGTCAGTGTGATTCCAATTTTGAGGCTCTCAAAGAAGGCCTCAATCAAATAAGTCCGCTTTACCCAGCAACCGCAGTGTAAAAACAAACAAAAAAATCTGTAATTTTTTTTTGGCTAACAAAATTAAACCCGATCATTTCTTTCAAATATCTTAATTTACCATTTCGATAGGATTTTAAACGCACCAGTCCCCCGCTGTTGCTATGGTAACCGGTTTGGGCCCTCCTGGGTGACAGAAGAGTACCACAGTCCTGGTTCCTGTTTGAACACACACGTGCACTGAGTTTCCGCCTTGCGGCGGGTGGAGAGGACGCCGGAATCTCTCCGCTTCCTCAGCAAGGTAAATCTGCGCAGCAAACAACACCCAGAGCTAGGGAAGTCACCCACAGCGGGGAGAGATTACCTCGCACAGTCACTATGGAGAGCGATTCAGAGTCTGGCTTTAATGATCCCGGATAGAGCTCTCTCCTCCCCACCAATGTGACATTTTGCCGACATTTTATATATCAAGGAAATATTTAATTGAAACGTGTTTCTGAGAATGCCTACCGAGCTGGCTCTAGGCATCTTCCAACATTGCAGGGGTCAATTAAAAGAACCAATCAACTGTTTTTAAAACTTTAAAATATTTTTTTTTTTTTTTAAATAAAGGCAGAGGGAAAGAAAGTGGACAAAAAGTAATGTTAAATAGCATGGAGCATGACTAATGGTGCTAGCATGTAAAAATCATTGGGAAAATGTCCTTGGAAGACAAATGAATTTTCAGCAGAATAATTAACTTAATTAACAAATTTGCATGCATATTCATCAGGCTATTGAAGTCTTTCCAGCCCAGCTTGATGAGCGTTGGTGTAATAATTGTCTCATTTACATTCTGCAATCTACTACAATTTAGGGCACGCAAAAAAGCCGACCTCTTCCCTTTGACTTTCTTTGGGACCAACAAAGTCCTAAAATCGCAGCCTTCACCCCCCTGGATGGTCTTCAGCTCAGGCCTTTTGAGAAAGCCCCCCAGAGACTGGGCCGCCCATCCCCCAGCTTTCTTTCTTTTTTTTCTTCTTCTTTTGGACCAGGTTCTCTGTTTTTGCCTCTGCCTGCTCTCCTGGGTAAATCTTGGCACCAGTTCTGACTTCAAATCTCTTGGGTCGCCAGACTGCATCATGTAAAAATTGCCATTTCCCTCTATCTCTGCAGGGCAATCTTTAAAGGCAGTAAGGTGTGACGGCCCAGACTGGCAGCTTGGCAAGACAGAGCCCACGGATACCAGCACACAGGAATCTGGACGGTTCGCTTGCTCTGACAGCAGTCAGCACTGGGAACAAAAGGAACGGGTGGGGGGAGCGCAAATGTATTTTTACATATTGTAGGCATATGGCCACAAGACCAGCAGAAATATATTTAATTACCAATTGCATGCATTGAGGAGAAAAATATTGGGGAAGGAAAAAATGTGTGCACAGCAATATTATTCTGCTTTAACTTTTCACCTCAGTTTTTTTTTTTTTTTTAATTGAAGCAAAAGGGATTAGAATTACAAAGGATTATCTGCTAGAGTCTCATCTGAGGTGCTATGGGTTTTTGAGATGGCTTCCTTAATAATGGAACATTGTATTAGGACAGATTAAAGTTTCCTTTTCATGATTTCAGTTATGAAATCATTTTTCCATGGTACTTTGGGAGGGACCATATTTGAAACGAGACAGATATAATCTTGCCATGGTTTGAAAACTACATCTCTGATGTGACATACTAGTTTAGATCTTAACAACTAACAATACATGAACGATTATATTTTTATTCTTTCCTGTGAAATCAGAACAGTTCAACCCATATTTATTGTCAGGCACTGGAGTAGCCAAGGGAGGCACGGATGTGAATCAGATAGGTCCCTGTGCTAAATATCCATGGTCTAGGAGGGGAAACTAATATGCCTTTGTATATATTATTATAAACTGAGATTGTTAAATTATTCAAAATACTACAGTTATAACTGACAAAAATTTTATCTATGATGCAGTTATATGGGTTCAGTGGTCCGGGGCTTGTAGAGTACAACTCTTAGTTTGTCCTGGGTCTGAGAAACACTGCAAGGAGGGAGATGGAGAGGTGGATTCTGGGAGATTTGATAAAAAGGAAGTCAGGAGACAAAGCCAGGAAAGGAGGCAGGTCACTGGGTGCTGTGCACAGCAAATGACTTCAGGTAAATAGGGCAGCGCCCTGACTGGGGTGGGACAAATGGTGGGAGCTGGGCAACAGGGCTAGGAAAGGACAGTTGCTCCTGGAAAGGGCTGGGCCTGCTTCGCCATCATCCACAGGAAAGAAACGCATAGCCCTGGGAAAGCAAACTGCCAGCCTCCCCTTCTTTGTAGCATTCTCTTCCTGACTTCCTGTTAGCCTGGGCCTCCTATTCCCATCTGCCCTTACTGGCCTTGCAGGTGACCTGTGCACTCTGGCTCCCTGCTGATGTACCTATTCTGACCCGCTGATCATGCTTTTAGTCTGTTTCTGAGTTCAGGTATTGGGTCAGAGGTTTGTCAGTATGAGCTCTGCTTTATGAAGCAACTATAGTCCTGAAAAGATTGGTTTTGTAAATTTGCTTTTTTGGGGGGTAAATCAACCTACATAATAACACTAGGGGAGCTATTTGGAGGAACCCTGTAGTGAGTCTTTTTATAATGTTGAAACCTTTTCTCAGTTCAATCTTTTCTTCCCTTTTTTTGCATCGTGTTTACCTGTGTTTCTATGGATTTCTTTCTGACAGGAAGTAGCACAAATTGTAGCACTGAGCATCTGCAGCTGAACACCCAAGCTCCCTGGGCTGGCTGTGCTGGTCCCTTGCTGGAGGGTTCTGGGTATGAGGAATAAAGGTGACCTGGTAGGCAGTTCCATCTCACCAAAGGCAGCCTCACCCAGACCTGAGCTGGAATTGTCCTTTCTCTCTTTGAATCTCAGTTATCGTTCAGATATTGGATTGTTATTTACTGTGAATAAAAGCATCTCTTTGAGCACTCGGCAGAATAGGTGTGACTAGGGCTTAGCCAGTCCCTTTCACTGGTATCTGTTCATTACTCAGCAGCCTGTGGGATCAGAGGTAGCCACTCAGAATGATGACAATGACATCCACACTCTTGCTAAGAGTAAATACTTGCTAACTTGGGAGCCACCCCTGACACCCTATTTCCTCAGAAGAGAAGAAATAGATACACCCTAGGAAGAAGGTGCACTAAAGGCAAC